>JAATLQ010021704.1:0-12187 GCA_013421005.1 Heliconius erato x Heliconius himera
TCTTGAAAACTTAAATACTTATATCTTTTGATAGAGTGAAGTAATTACAATGAAATAAACACTAAAACCTACCTTGATTTATTTGTAATTTTTATGTTTAAAAATTGCTTAAATTTATTGTGTACTTTTTACGTGATGCGTGTTCACATAAACAGACAAACAGACAAACAGACAAACAGACAAAAATTCCAAAAATGTTGGAAATGGATTCTGTTAATTATACTTTAACACCCTGGCTAATTTTTTTTTAAATATTTTCAATGTACAGAAACGACTTTTCTACAGATTTATTATAAGTATAGATTACCTTTAGTATTTGAAATTTCCCAGCAACTATTAATTTTAACACAGAACATAAAGAATTTTCAAACTCAAAAACGAAAGGCCAAGATGATTTATACATGTATATATTCAAGTCATGAATAATTGATCTATAAATAAGTTAAGTTCTGTTAAGTTGTTGTTAAGTTCTCACCAACACTCAATGTGTGGATTTTGACTAGAAAACAGAGAATGAAGAAGTATCGTGGATACTATCAGTAGGGTTCCAGGTTCAACCACTAAGTCCACCCTGATATGTAGTATAAATCATAAAGAAGAATAGCCTACAATTAAAGTAAGCCCAAATAAAGAAGTACCTACAGTTAACTCAATTTGCAAATTTAAGAGAATTGTCAGGAATTAAAAGTGCTAATGCATGTTTAATGTTCGTTACTGCTCGTTCTATGAATCGTGAAATTCGTTCCGCTTGTGTTTTCTTATTTGAAAGATAAGTTTTTGTTTTGTTTAAATTTAATTGAAGTTACTCATAGAATAATCTATACTAGTTTTTGTATATATTAATAGGTGTTAAAAAAATTATTGACATCAAAACTGAAATATTTCTTTATCTCAGTGATAATTTAAGTACCGTGTGACATTACATTTTAGATGCTTGTTAATGACAGCTTAAATAATGATAAAAATATCAAATTTTGTAGGGCTCCGTTCCTCAAAAGGAAAAAACGGCATCCAACAGGATTGGATACCTTTGTTGTCCGTCTGTCCGTCCGTCATGAGCATTTATCTCGAGATCACGTGCATGTTACAACTTGCAGTACAAATAAAGATAGATTCTACGAAAGGATTTGGAAAGTTATTGATATTTCATAGGAAAAAAATATTACAAACTTATAATTCGCACTAAACGTCTGCAGACTTTTACAAATTGTACTTAACGTTAACATACAATTTTTAAGCGCTTTTTAAGAGCTTTTTCCGTTTCAGAGAGTGGCAGAACCCAATGACGCTCTGTCTCACCAGAATGACAAATGATAATAATTTGAATTTGCATTCTGCCAAAGGAAGATCGTGCTCACAATTAGCACAAAATACTTTTCAAGTGCATCACGGTAGCATCATGTATTTTATTATACCAATATTTCATAGAGATAAGCTATATTTCCATTATGCTCCATCCAGAGCACTAATCGCCGTTCGGGTTGGCAGATCTAAGCGTTTATGCAGATTACCCTTGTACTGGGTAATTTTTGGCAAAAGCTTCGAAGTTTGGCTGTTTGCTTCATAGGATTAAAAGGCTGAACGTGCTGACGAATTAATATCTAACTATTTTATACGTTCATACGTATGTATAGCATTTGCGAGGATTATATGACTAATCGTATAAGAAATTAAATATTTGTTAGTGTTTATATTAGCTTGAGTTTGGTTTTCTGTCGAGATAAATATAGTTTTTATATTGTTATCGTACAATTGATAGTGAAAAACAGTACAGTTTGAATAACTTTACTCTACTAGACTACTCTGTCCCAAGATTGCGTTGGTAAATCCATGCCCACTCTAATTTTTATCAATTAAAAATTAAACGCATCACGCGTTTATTTAATTAAGACGATGAAAGTATGTTTGTCTGATTCAAAAATCGATCTCAAATCTCAAAAACAATCAATTTAATTCAAATGTCTACGAAAAAGAGGCCGTAGTTGCCACAGCGTATGGCTGTACGACGGCTGCGAGTTCGATTCTCAATAAAGGGAATTTTAATTTCCTTGCTTTGGCAACAAAACAAAGCCCAGTGTTAAGTTCCCCTACTCAATACGCAATGTCTCGAAAATAAGGGTATGCGTATTAACCTAGGTAACTAGGTTTTCCCTATCAACCAGAAAATATAAATAAAGAAAGTACTTTTTCTTTTTCCCACAATGGAAGCTGAAAAAAAAAACTTACATTAAACTTACATCAAATGCTACTAGATGACAAATCTATTTAGGTTAGGTCATGTCGTTCGACAATTATACCTCTTCGTACCCTGACTACTCGTACACTCGCAACAATATGTTGAAAGGAGAGATACTCAAAAATTACTTTATACGTCGTATTTCACATAAGTCTCCGCTTCACCGTACTTGTTCTTTATTCACAATGAAATGAAAATGTAATTTTATTAAAATTTTATTTTTCTGTAGAAACTCCATATATGGAAAAAAGATTATTATATTTTTAACCTAACACTTTAAATTTAAACGTTTCGAGTAAAGTGACGTTAAAAAACTAAATCATAAAAAACATAATTGCAAACGAAAAAATATCCATTATCAAAATATGTGTGTTATTATCGTAATGGAGAGATACTTGGATGGTTTGTGTGTACCTACATATACATGTGTATTTAATTTAGTTTTTTGTAGATTTTTCTTTGTAAACTTCACGTGCTGTATCACGCATATAGCAAGGCAGAGGGAGCCTAGTGTTGAAACACTCCATTCTCCAATTTCTGAAAAAAATTCAGAACATTCGTGTTCAGTAGCGACTTAACGCTGTGTTTAATTTGTTACCAAAGCGAGGAAGTGAATATAATTCGTTCAAGTGGAAATCGAACCCACAACGCTCTATAAGTTAGGCAGCCTCAAATACGTAACTATTTTAAGAGCATATTAAGCAAGCTATATCATTAGTAGATGCGGCAGAATACATGTTATTTATGTTTACAAGAATTAAAAAGCTGTATATGTGTAGCTCCGCGCCGCAACACCGGAAATGATATGCAGCACGTTAATTATGAAATGTATCTCAAAATTTACATTATCGTTATGTTCATATTAATAATTTAACAGTAGTATGCTTTAGTAGTGCAGATGTACGTGATAGTAGTGCGTTCAATTCTCATTAGAGAGATTTTGTACCAAAAAAAGTCGAAATTCGATAACAATAGAAAATATCGATAAGTAGCTTGAGTCCTCGTGGAGCTGAAGGACAGAATTTTACTGTAAACATAATGGTTGGGTGTTCAATTCCCGTTTCGGGGGTATTGACTATTTTCATTCCGTCTTTCCAGCAACAAGACAAAGCACGACGTTGAATTCCGCCAGTCGAAATGCAATATCTCAGAAATTAAGCAGAAGGTGTGGCACAAAGTGTCTTAACACTAATTTACCTCTGTCAACTCTGTTATATGCAGGATACAACGTGACGCAATTTCATAATTTTAATTCAAAATCCACCTAAAAATATACAATACGTTCAATTTATATTGTCTTCTCTAATTATGTTCTCTTCTCTTTTCCTACACTGTTTATATTATTGTAAAGAAATAAAGTTTGCCGATATAAAAAGTAATTTAAACGTTCGTATTTACATCGTTCGATAACAGTTTCCAATGTTTTACAAAATATTTTGTTACTTTAGGTACCATTATTTATTGATCTATTTGTACTAAAAATTATCATGTGGCAAAAACTTAACAAAATAATACTTCAAAGTGTTATAGGATGCTCAGAAATTTACAATTTCTGAGCATCCTATAACAATAATAAAGACTAAAATATTAATCAATCATCTAAAGTAGCCAAAACGGCAAGAACACCCCAAAGACCGTTAAGGTTAAATGAATTAAAGGTTTTATTTTTATATAGGAAAGTGTTCCCAAGAAGGAAGCTTGAAACCACAACTATCCAGACTTCCCATAACCATAATAAATCGAAAAAATATATATATTGAAATCAATATTGCCAATAAAATTAGCATTTATGTTGAACATTTCAGAATTTAACTTAATGCTTAAAACATATTATAGAATACATAAATGTTGTTTACGACCGTCATAACACTAGCGAGCCAACAGTCGTAAATGTGGATGTAATAAAATAATACTACTACAGGATACATTTAAATTTGACATATCGATTATAATATAAGCAGAGGGAAACTAGGGTTAAGACATATTAGAAAGTCATTTCAAATATTATTTTATAAAATTGATTTAGTAGATATTAAAACAGATGAATGAAATGGTATATTTGGAAAGTATGCTTTGTAAAGAAGAGTCAAAATAGATGTGGAAAGGAATATTGCTGCCGTTGACAGAGTTCACAGTGCGTTAGCTGCATTGATGAGAAGGAAAACACAAACACAATGCATTGCATATGACAGCAAAACGTGGGTATTACAAGAACGAAAGAAAGATGAATGCAATAGAGATGCGATCTCTTTGTAGGATATGCGGAGTCAGTTTCGCTAGCTGAATCCTCAATAAAGAGATGCCGAAAATGACAGGGACTAGCGAGGATGTCATGGTGAGAATGAAGAAGAACAGGAGGGAGTTTGGACACGTCAAGACAATGAGTGATGAAAGAAAAACTAAATAATATATGAAAGAAAAGCTGGTGGAGATCTCGGGCGATTTTCAAAACATTGTATTTTAAATAGCACGAGGACCCCTTGGAGGGCATGTATGAAAATGTTCATGATAATAGACTAAGTGAAAACTAAGTCCGTAGCGCTTGGCACTCCGTTCTCTATGGCTACCCCGCTTGAGATACAACGTGATGCTAAAATGTTTTTTTAGTGCTACACTTGAGCTTGCATGTCATAACAGAAATAAAAAAAAAACTAATCCATTTTCACTATAAACTGATTTTAAGAACTCATCTTCTTATATAATTATTAAGTAGAAAAGTAATTTACATTCGCGCCACGGTCTGTTTAATTTAACACACACGTTGTTTTCTTTCTTAGAATTCCATTCAATTATATTCGCCTTTCACTTGTGTACCATTATTTGGATTTGACATTCTAAATTGGAATTTTAGTTGCTATTTTTCTTTGTTTTAATTTAACGTTTTAGTGGAGATCGTGGGTTCAAATCCTATTCGAGATAATTATATATTTTATCAGCATCCAACAATTTGTTTACAAAAAAAGAAATTGTGCAAGTATACAATTTAAATGTGTACGTAATGTCAAAAGCACTGTGCTACTTTCTTATCAAAATCGAGATTTTGCGTGCTAAAGAGCGAAACTTAACGCTGCGATTTGTCATGCCAGAGCGGGGAAATCAAATTATCCATTTCCCAGACCGGGATCGAATCCACACCGCAATCAATTTATAGTTAAGCATTTTGCTATAGCGTATATAGTAGGTTACTAACCTTCTGATAATACACTCCATTCCCCTCGCACCGCCAAATTTTCGTAAAAGACATTTTGATGAGTGGTGGAACTTAATGCCGCGCTTTGTCTTGCTGTCTGGGCGAGAAAGACAAATAATTCCTTCCACCAAGTGGGATTACGGGGAATCGAGTTCACAACCGGCGTGGTTACCATCAAATGCTGTGCCACTGCGCCACGGCGTCAAATAAAATAAATAAAAACAAAAAAATAGCTAATTGCCAACTATTGGAAATTCAAACAAACAAATAACAAATATGACAAAGGCGCGTCAACAGCTAACCTCATTATAGTTTTCCGCGCCGTCGAACCCTTGTTCAGCTCGCGGATGGACGGATGCGATCTGATAGATTGTTGCGAATTGTATATTTGTTTATGTAAAAGTATAATTGATATTCAAATATAAGTAGTTTAGTAGGAGAGTGTAGAGATAAGACACCGTGTTTAAGCATTATTTTAGAGATTTCGTTAGCATTGTAGACCATTTCACTATACTCCCCTAGCATATGCTAGGGCGTATAGTGAAACGGGATTCATTAAAAAGTGAGAGGTATGTAAAAATAAAAAAAAATTATATATGTTAATTAAAAATTCAACTAAAATACTAGTTTGCTTTTTACAATTGCATTAATTTTTTAAGCAGTTTGACGCGTTTCCCCTTTAGCAGGGTAGACAGAGAGAACCTAGTGTTAAGATACCCCGCTCTCCACTTTCTGAAAAAAAATTCGAGACATTGGATATTAACTGGTGGAACTCAACGCCGCATTTTGTCTCCTTATTAGTGTGAGAAATAAAAAAAAACTAATATATTCCTATCTAATATATTCATATTCCAACACAACCATCATCAGATACGACCCACTGCGCCAGGACGGTCTTTAATTAATGATTGCATTCAATTAATAAGTGTAATACTCAAACGTATTGTTAGATTCCACTTCAGTGTCTAGTGCAGCTTTGGTCATAGGTTTGATTTCCATAATGTTTTATAAATTTAAGTACGTACTTGAATAAGTTAAAAGATACTAACGTATGAACTATTGATGTATATCTACTTTGTTATTATGTATTCATGTATTGTTCAAGCAAAATAGAATACAATGGTCCAAAGGTTCAAAAAAAATAAAGTTTCAGTACGTTCGATATAACATATCATCATTATTTAACAAATAACATTAACTTAACAAATCAAATTAAAATATCAAGATTTCTTGCTATATAGACAAAATATCATTTTAACTTCATCATCATCATCATGTCAGCCTTTCATCATGGACCTACTGAGTTGGAGGAAAAAGTGAAAAAGTAATTATATTTCACTAGGGTTTTTTTGTTTGCTCTTTAAAAAACAGTGATTTGTTAACATATAACAATATACAAGCAAAACTACCTCTTCAAGGACCTAGCACAATATGACAGGATTGGAAAGTATAAAAGAACTGTTATCAATGATCTAATGATAAGAGAGTGAGAGGGATAGCTACAAAAACTGTACACCGAATGTGGCTGCGTGAAAAAGACAGAGCGTCAAAGTTACCGCGCATTTAGAATTCATTGAAAAAGTCGAAGTTGAAAGTTATCTGATCGTAAAATGGTGACGGTCTCCAGCGGACCATCGGGCTGGAAAGTAACAACGTATTTAAATGAATATTTTATAAAAATACTACAAAATTTTATTTTAAGCTTTTAAATCAAAATAATTGTAGACAACTATTTCTATTGTATGTTTTGGGTTTGAGAGAGTGAAACGAAAAGAGATTTTTCACTTTATTTTTCCGTTAATACTCGTCATTAATATGCAAAGTCATAATTATATTCTGATAATTATTAACTTGTTATTTTAATATTTTGTAGCAGATCACAAGTTTTAAGACTCATTTTTTTAAAACCACCTGTATTTTCAATTTATTAAAACACCATGTTCTTTATTTTTCCTTTCAAAATTACGAGATATTGAGTTTTGAGTGGTAGAACTCAATGCCGCGTTTCATCACTACTTCGCTTCCAGCTCTTGTAGAAAAACGAAATTTTCATAATCAATGCAAACATGCAAATATATCAGATAAATAAAAAAAATAGCTTCCCGCAGACTGCAGGGTAGGCAGAGGGATACTAGTGTTAAGACACTCCGTTCCCCACTTTCTGCCGAATTCTGGAGGCAATGCGTGAGTGGCAGAACTCAGCGCCGCGCTTGTCCTTGACACCAGAGCGAAGAAATGGAAATATAAACTTAAGTAAATATTTCATCTCCTCAAGTGGGGATCGAACTCACAACCAATAGGTTTTATAGTCACTCTTTGTGCCCCTGCGCCACGACTGGCCTCTCTCAGATAAATGTGTATATTTTATAAAATAAATCCCTAACGTAATGTTTTTAATTTCCATAAGCTAATTTTAATGTAAGTAATTGCTTTGTAATTTTGTATTATATAACAATTTTACTGAATTAGTACATGGAATATGTTTCTAATTAATATTATGACATAGCTTTTGTGAATTAAGCACGAGTTAATTATGAATAAAAGTAATTATAAATTTTGCATTCATTTAAATATATTGTTTGTTGAACAGCACTCTATGATACATAGTCATAATCTCAATGAATATAACTAGTGGATCATCTTTATTATAATATCAAAAGTAAGTTCTTCTCATAGTTTCCACAAAGAACTGCAAAGTGTTTGAAGCGTCAGGATAATAAATGTGATAAAATTACCATATTATAAGTACTGGTACATTCATATAATTTATTAGCCCTACGTCTAATAATGGTGAAAACTTATAAAAAAAACTTATGTAGTTGTATATCGGCAGGTTAGGTAGAGCAAAACCTAGTGCTACAACACTCTGTTCCCTTCTTTCCACTCAATTTTCGGTAGCATTATATACCTCGCTTTCTTTCTTACTAAATTGAGAATTGAACCAACAACCATCGCGTTTACACTCAACTTTTTAAAATAACTTAAAATATAAATTAGCACTTGTCTCTTTAACTGTACGCCTGCAGTTAGTCCGTCTGTAGCAATAAAGACATCTCACTATAAATTCGCAAGTGCACCCGATCAGTATCTACCGTCGCTTAATCTTTAATTCATGAATTTCGATTTAGTTGACTATGGTGGCCATTAGATAGTGTTTATGTATATTTATCTTTATATTATCTCCCACTATATATATCTCTTGAGTACAGAGATATACTTGAGTATGGAGACCAGTGATAATGATAATGATGAGATGAGCGCGGCGGCGCAGTGATTGAATGTAAACACGGCGGTTATGGGTACGATTCGTACCACCGTTGCCACTTAACTGCATGTAATATCACATCAGGAAAACAAAAATTTTAAAATATAATCATTCTTCTGAATAGGAAACAAACTCACATCCATTGCATCTAATCTCCATTACCACTAAACACAATCTTTAGTTGAAGTACGCCTAGAGCAATCTTCGTATATTTTTAGCTAGACAATCTAATTAAAAAAAAAAACCTCCAAACTTTTCGGCCATCCTGTAATTAGTTTGTTTTTTTATTTTACACAATTTATTCCTCGAAGCAGGGGAACTAGTGTTAATACACTCTGTTCCCCACTTTCTGCCCAATTTTTGAGACATTGCATGTTGATTGGCATGACCGAACTCAACGCCACGCTTTGTGTTAAAACTGGTGCAGATTAATAAAAATAATTTATTACTCCGTGTGGAAATGGAACCCACAACCGTCGCGTACAATCAAGTCCTGGTCCACTACACCACGACACTTTTGCATCTTCATGTAAATCAAACACTTTATTTCAACTCTGATAGTAAATTTGAAACAATTTCTATTTTTTATATTTATAAAGTGTTATTCCACACTTATTAAAGAAAAATACTTATTTAGAAAACGTATAAAAATTTGAACGTAGCGTATTTCTATTTTCTTTTATATCATTCAGTATCTATATAGACATCTATTAGGTATAAACCTACACTCATAAATTCGTGAGTGCACTCGATCGGTGCTACAGTACTGTCTCCTAATTTCAAAGTCATGAGTTCCAGTTCTAAAGTGCTACGACCATTTGTCTTTCGTTTTTGATGTGTTGAAAGTACTTTATGTTTACATTGGTGAAGATAAAGTTGTTATTACTTTTGCTTCTCAGTTTTAGAGAGCAAATTATTACATTTAGTTTAATATTATATTTTTTGAAGCCAATCGTGGTACAATGGCATAAGCGTGCGACTATTTATGCTATAAGTTGTGGGTTCGATTCTCACTCGAGAAAATTATACATTTAATAATTTAATTTTCTCTCTCTGGTAACGGGGCAAAATAAGTATTAAGACACTCCTCGTTCTCCATTTTCGGCGAAACTCAACACCGCGCTCAGAGCAGAGAAATAAACATATTAAATATTTCATTTCCTCGAGTACACTACCTGCCCCTGTACCTCGACTGGCCTCTAATAATATTTTTTCATTATTATTTTAAATACTCCACGAACATAATATGACGTGAGTGAGTGATTGAGATATTAAATTTATTTTGGGTATATTTTTCATAATAAAGATCATGTTTAATGTTGGTCTAATCCTATGGTTGCCAAGTCCTTGGATTTGGTTTAGATAAATGTTAAGTGAAGTGATATTAACGCTGCATCCTGCACACAGCAAAGTAGGCAGAGGGAACCTAGTGTTAAGTCACTCCGTTACCCACTTTGCGCTGAATTCTATAGGCATTGCATAAGAACAATGGCGCTTTCGAAAATATCATAAATATAAAAAAAAATAAAAAAAGTATTGGGAGACCGTAGTTGACCTTCAAGTACGTAATATCACTGATACTGGAGGAAGTTCAAAGAAGACGTAAAAGACATGAGGGTCCTTCGGCATGTTAGAAAAGGTTGATATGGATAATAATGGACGAGGCAGCAGAAGTATGCGGAAACTTTAACGATTGGCGATCCATTTACTCTGGTTGCGTGAAACGTGAAGCTAATGAAATACAAAAACTATACACAATAATTTTTCCAGGTGGCCGTTACATGATAGGAGGTAGTCGTGGTGATATCCTAGTGATAAGAGAAGCGAGGCCGGATGACGCCAGTACCTACTCCTGTGAGGCACAGCACGCCCTCACCGGAGAGAAGAGGAGAAGTCCATCGGCCATGATAGCCGTGTCGCGTGAGTATAATACATATTCGTTGAAAGAACATTTTTTTTTTTGAGAATTGAATACTTTATTATTTAGTAACGTCTGAATGTAAACACGTCGTAGTGAGTTCGATTCCACTCGCTGAAAGGAATTTATTTTCATTTCGTCGCTTTGATAACAAGATAGAGCGAATCACTGAATTCTGGCGTTCAACACGGAATGTGCCGAAATTTTGGGCGGTGCGTGGGGAGCGTTTTAACTCAAGGTTCTCTCTGGCTGGCGTGAAGCTGAAAAATATATTCTTTCTAAAACTAATCATTACCACAAAACCAGTGGAATTTTGTAATCGGAGAATTGGTTCTCAATTTACCGTTAATTTTGTAAATTTTACGTGTTGAGTGGCGGCACTCAACGCTGCACTGTTTAAAATAATAGTCAAAGTAAATATAATGATAGTGTGGCAACTATTAGGACAACTTACTCATATTAACACTTAACTTACATGAATAAGTGATACAGCCTCTTAAATAATAACCATATTTTGCTAAGCTTTATAGGTCTTTTAGAGCTTCTCCTGATATTATTCGTGTGTTCAAATTAGATCCTTCTGGAAGTATGGCACCGAGAATTCTGACAATATCTGATGATGAGACAGTGCCACAAGGCGGGGACATACGACTGGTCTGCTGTGCCATTGGTAGTCCACCGCCTACATACAGGTACAAACCTTGAATACACACCTTTTTGGGTATACAAATTATTTTTAATTGAAAAAAAACCATTCGTGTTGCAGGGGCCCAAAGTGTGATTGTAAACGCGACTGGTTGTAGGTTCGATCCCCACTCGAGAAAGTTAAATACTTGTTTAAATTTATATTTTCATTTCTTCGCTCTGGAGTCGGTAAAGCGCGGTGTTGAGTTACGCTGCTCAATACGCAATGCCTTTAGAATTCAGCGCAACATGGGGAACGGAACTGTGTGTAGGCTGATAAAAAATTATGATTTAGAGTCTAAAATAATACAAATTTAGAATCACGACTATCACTGACATTCTCTATTGTCCCAGCATTGTGTATTAATCTAAATATTTACATTTATCATATTATACATTTTAGTTGGTTTCGTCACGCCAATGGTCGTCTGAGCCCAGTCTCCAACAGCATCAGGATATCTGTGTCAGACCAAGTCCTCATAATTAGGAGAGCTCAGATATCTGACAACGGCGTGTGGACCTGTAGAGCTCATAACCAGTACGGGGAACAACGCCGCGACGCTAGACTCAGAGTACGGTCAAGATTGGTTGTTAGTGTCCATCCTCAACTACAGGTGAGTTTTTGGTTTTTGTTTGATTATTTTTTTTTTTTTTCCATTTATTTATGTACCACACAAAAAAGAAAGTACAGAAATCATATAACAAACAGAAATAATGTGTACAAAGGATAACTTATCTCTAATAGAGATCTCTACCAGAAACCCTTGAATGTAGGAGATGTTAAAAGAAATAATTCGGGTGCGGTATTTAGATATTACGGTAATAATAATAATAAACCTACATACAAATATACTTAATATTAGTCAATATAACTATACTTACATAAATATATAA
>JAATLQ010021720.1:0-13228 GCA_013421005.1 Heliconius erato x Heliconius himera
ACTCGTCTTCGTGCTAGTATGGCACGACTCTCGCCGAAGCCCACGTCATGGCATAGGACAGGTCCTTTTCATATACCGGCGGACCTTGCAGGCTCGACACATGTTTTTTTACGGCAGGACCACGTCCGCAAGCCACTGGAACCACCATATGCAGGCCCGTACAAGGTTCTTAAAAGGACGCCTAAATATTTTCAGATAAACATATCTGGTAAGCCTAACAATGTGAGTGTGGACAGGCTCAAGCCCGCATATGTTACGCGAGAGGCCCTTCCTGTATTAAACCGACCAGTTACTGCACCAAAGGCAATCTCTCAACCTGATGTGGAGCAGAAACCTGAAAAGCGGACACGAAGCGGCAGAACAGTTAGATTTCCAGACTACTATCGCCCTTAACCAGGTCTCTGGGGGGGAGTACTGAAGTGAATATTATCTTTTATAAAATTAAATAAATAATAATAATAATAATAATACATGTAAATTCCTATTTCATTCGATATTAATATTATATACTTACACTACATTCTATTTTCAAATTTACTTAAAACTAAATTGTTAATATTTATATTTATTATAATTCATCCGCACGCAGCGCATTCGCATTACAAACTTGTTTCGAGTTTTTTTGCTGTGCGTGACGTAGCCTGCTTGCTAGCTACGGGTAAAGAGTCGGCTACTATCGCTTGCGACGTTCACTTGTTTTAAATATTGTACTCCTTGCTAGTATTCAATTTTAAGCCTTATCTTCTTGTTAATACGTATCTGTTTCGCTTATCTATTTCTTTTAGTATTTCTTTAAATTTCTTTATTTCCTTCTGTGAGTGTGTAAAATTATTCTCTTTGTATATCTATTAAGTGTTAAATAAATTTGGACAATTATTCCACAAAATTTTGGAAATTTCATTTCACTTCATAATTAAAGATATAAAATATTATTAAATAGCGTATTTCACAAAAACCGCTATAATTTCTTCGCTCAGGTATATAGGAACGGAGTGTCTTAACCTAAATTCCCTCTCGCCTACCCTGCTATATGCGGGATACAACGTGAAACTTTCAAAAATCTAAAAAGACCTCCTTCCTGGATTCGTACCCCGCACCTGTAACTCCGCAAGCCACGACCGCTGCTGTTTATCCAATGCTTGCAATGCTGACAGTTTCCTTTGCACCAGTTCTGCCGCTTTCTGTTGACGTTGCATATATTCTGTACGCAGCTTAATCGTGGATTGAGTTAGGAGCTGTGGAATTTGAAATTATAATTATTTAATAGGTTTAATATCGATTTCAATATCCGAATATCCGAATAGCCGAATAGCCGCAGTAAAGTTGCATCAATATCGATAATACAATCACAATCGTCACAGAAGCTGAATTCTATATCGATATTGTAACCGGATATTGTTTAAATAAAATTTGAAACAAAATCTATATTGAATTGAGGCCAGTCGTGGCGCAGCGGCACGAGGTGTGACTGCAAAACCGACTGGTTGTGGGTTCGATCCCCACTCGAGGAGATGAAATATTTACTTAAATTTATATTTCCATTTCTTCGCTCTGGTGTCGAGGTTAAGCGCGGCGTTGAGTTCTGCCACTCAACACGCAATGCCTCCAGAATTCGGCAGAAAGTGGGGAACGGAGTGTCTTAACACTAGGTTCCCTCTGCCTACCCTGCTGTGTGCGGGATACAGCGTGAAGCTAATTTAATTTTTTTAATTTAATCTATATTGAAAGCAAAATCAATGGTGAAACCAAAATTGAATTTAAAATCAAAAAATCAAATCAAATCAGCTTCACGCTGTATCCCGCACACAGCAGGGTAGGCAGAGGGAACCTAATGTCAAGACTCTCCGTTCCCCACTTTCTGCCGAATTCTGGAGGCATTGCGTGTTGAGTGGCAGAACTCAACACCGCGCTTTGCCTCTACACCAGAGCGAAGAAATGAAAATATAAATTTAAGTAAATATTTCATCTCCTCAAGTGGGGATGGAACCCACGACCAGTCGCCGCTGCGCCACGACCGGCCTCAATTTAAAATCAAGATCTATAAAATAAAATTATCAAATCGAATTAGTAACTTCGATCCTCCCTCAAAGGAATGAATTATTTTCATATTTTGAACATTTTTAAAGTGTTATTCCACACTTAGGACAGAAGAATACTTATTTTAGAAAACGTATAAAAATTTGAACGTCTTATATGGCTTAGTGGTCAGAGTGCCTGGTCGGTCAGTAGGCGCGGGTTCGATTCCCGCTACGTCAAAATTTTTATACGTTTTCTAAAATAAGAATTTTCCCATTCTGGCAAAACAAGGCACGGCGTTGGATTCTAATATTCAGCAATATCTTTAATTTGAGAGAAATATAGAAAATGGAGTGTCTCAACACAAGGTTCTATTTACCCTGCTATATCCGTATATAATAAAATATAAGAAAAAAATAAATTACCTCTAAACATTGTTGAGGACTCGGTTCTTCCTTTTTGTCCAATTTAAGTATTGGTTGAGACATTTTCTTATCTAAAACTTCTTGAATTATCGTTGTAAAAGAAAGTTTTTGTTTCTGAAATAAAAAGAAAAAACATACAAATATATATATCGAGGCCGTCGCGTGGAAATGTGACAGTGTCCGACTTTAGGCGGGAGGGTCGTGAGTTTGATTCTGTTACGAGGGAATGAATTGTTTTCAGGTTTTTGTTTTAGTAACAAGGCAAAGCGCGGCGTTTACTTCCACCACGCAACCTGAGAATGGAGTATCTTAACAATAATGTTTGTGAATAAAAAGTATAATAGAATATTTAAATGTATAGAATATTAGATAAGTAGAAAAAGATTGAATTGTTGTTTAGTTTAATATGTAGTTTCAAAATTCACAATTAAGGCATTAATTACACCCGATACTAGTGTTTTTACGTCCATGACTAGACAAAGTGCAGCGTTGGGTTACGCCATTCGACACAAAAAAACCAAGATTTTAAGAAAACTTCACTGCGTTCTGTTAATTGTAAAAAAAATAACGTAGAAATTGACACTATTACACTTATATAATAATGCTAAAGAGTTTGTTTGATTGAGCGCGCTAATCTCAGGAACTACTATTTCAAATTGGAAAACTAATTTTGTTGGACAGTTCGTTTAACAAGGAATGATACAGGCTGTATTACATCTACTTATTTTAATTTAATGCGAATACAGGGTGTATTTAAAAGCTAGTTTTTATTATAAAATATATAAAATAAAAAGTAGTTTAATTATAATAAAAACAAAATACCTCTTTAAGTAGATTATTAATATCATCCTGATCTAAAGTCAGGTTCTTTAACTGTATTTCTTTAAAGAACTCGTCTTCCAAGTTCCATGGTTCGAGCGATCTGGAAATTGATAATATATTTATTTATATACATATCTTATTTATTGGAAACAATTTAGTATCAAAATTTCTAACTGTATTTATGTCATAATTTTTTTTTTTTTTGCAGCTTAGGTTATTACCTAATTATTAATTTATAAATTTCTTAATTAGGTGGTCAGTTTTGTTAAGCGATTTCTTCGAACCAGCAGCGGCCAACGTCACTTAAAACGTCGATATTTCTTTTTTAGAATTATATGTATATCATCTAGACATACACATCGCCTAAATAAGTAAATCGGCTTCACGCTGTATCCCGCACACATCAGTGTAGGCAGAGAGAATCTAGCGTTCAGACACTCCGTTCCCCACTTATCGCCGGAATTTTGGAGGCATTGCGTGTTGAGTGGCGGAACTCTACACCACACTTTGCCTCGATACCAGAGCAAAGAAATGGAAATATAAATTTAAATACATATTTAATTTCCTCGAATGATGATCGAACCGACAACCAATCGAGTTTACATTATACATATATCTATGAATATTCGTAATATATATATAAAAAAATGAAGAATAAAATGACACCAACCTTACAATCAAATCTCCATTATGAAGCATCAGAAGGGACCTCTTGAGAGGAGTGAGGGCGAGCGCGTCGCAGCCCACAGAGGTGGACAGCAGGTGGCGCGCGCGGCACGACCGCGTGCAGATGGCCTGGAGGATAGCGTCCATTTCATCTAAAAATATGGGAAAAAGAAAACAAATATATTAATATAATAATAACAAAACAATATCTGAATATTTTGATATTATTTTTTTTGACTTCACGCTGTATCCTGTAGGTAGCAGTTGATTGTGGGTAGGACGGTAGGGTAGATAGTGCTAAGACACTTCGGTCCCCACTCTCGGCGGAACACAACGCCGCGCTGCCACTTTTACAGTGAGCCTGCGCCGCGAGGCATTTAGTAGAGAAAGTAGAGAGAACCGTGATGTTGAGACAGACGACACACCGTTTCGGTTTGGTGTTGCCCCACCACTGCTTCGGTCATAATGGGTTTTAAATGAATCAGCTTCACGCTGTATCCCGCACACAGCAGGGTAGGCAGAGGGAACCTAGTGTTAAGACACTCCGTTCCCCACTTTCTGCCGAATTCTGAGGCATTGCGTGTTGAGTGGCAGAACTCAACGCTGCGCTTAACCTCGAATAATGGGTTTTAAATTTTTTAAAAAACCATTTAACCGGATTAATTGCGTATATGAAAAATGAGTCGAGGACGAAGTGTCCTGTTGTGTGCGGGATACAGCGTGAAACTGAAAGAAAATCACGTATATTTAATTTGTAATCAGAGAGAACCTAGACACTCCGTTCCCTATTTTCCGCAGAGTTCTGGAGGCATTGCGTGTTGAGTGACGAAATTCAAATCAACTGCCTCGACACCAGAGCGAAGAAATGAAAATATAAATGTAAATAAATATGTTATTTCCTCGAGTGGGAATCGAACCCCAACCAGTCGAATTTACAGTCACACATTATGCCCCTGCGCCACGACTGGCCTCTAATAGAATAATGCGCCTCCTAGAGACCGACAAGTACGCTACCCGCTACGTACAAAATTTTCTAAATAAGTATATTTTTCTTTCCTAAGAGAGCAATAACACTTCAAAAATGTTAAAAAAAACATAAGAAATAATAAAAAAAAAATACATACTTTCATCAGCCAGAGCGTACTCGGCCAATCTATCCAGAGCCGGTATGGTAACAGAGTGTACACCGCCCGCGTGGGAACACGCGTACGTGTTACGGTTTATCTGGAAAATTAGGACACTTGTTTTAGCTTCTATATAGCAGGGTAACCAGAGGGAACCTGGGCAATTAGTGTTAAGATACTTCGTTCTCCACTTTCTGGCCAATTTTCGAGATATTTTGTGTTTATTGATGGGATCTCAAAGTGGCGTTTGTTTTTTTATCAGAGCAAGGAAATGAAAATAATTCTTTAACTTGAGTGAGAGTAGAATCCACAACCGTCGCTTTTAATCAGATTCTTTCCACTACGCTACGATAGCTCTTGTCAAAGATAGATTTCAATTATATTTTTTTTCAGCTTCGCGCCGTTTCTTGCACACAGCAGGGAAGGCAGAGAGCACATAGTGTTAAGACACTTCGTTTCCCACTGGTCGCCAAATTCTAGAGGTATAGCGTGTTGAGTGGCGGAAATCAAAGTCGCCCTTTGCCTCGGCACCAGAACGAAGAAATAAAAATATAAATTAAAATAAATATTTCATATCCTGGAGTGGGGATCGAACCCACAACCAGTCGCGTTTACAGTTCACACATTTGTGCTCCTGCACCACGATTGGCCTTTTTACTGTATAATATTACATTACTATTATAGACATTTAAAGTTTTAACTAAAATTAAATTAAATTAGTTTCACGCTGTATCCCGCACACAGCAGGGTAGGCAGAGGGAACCTAGTGTTACGACACTCCGTTCCCCACTTTCTGCCGAATTCTGGAGGCATTGCGTGTTGAGTGGCAGAACTCAACGCCGCGCTTAACCTCGACACCAGAGCGAAGAAATGGAAATATAAATTTAAGTAAATATTTCATCTCCTCGAGTGGGAATCGAACCCAGAACCAGTCGGTTTTGCAGTCACACCTCGTGCCGCTGCGCCACGACCAGTTTTAACTATTATTATAAAATGTGTGTTATTATAATTGTTGACTACAGAAGTTTGATAATATAGCTAATACTATATTTTTAGAGCACCCCATGTCGCAGACAGCGATAGAATTGTGGGTTTGATTCCCGTTCAGGTCTATTCGCACCCTACTAAAAAGTACGAGTGTCAAGTTCCGCCACTCTCGCGCCATCTCGGACTCGGGTAAGTAAGAACAGGACGGAGTGTCTCAACTCTCCCCATCAAAGCGAAGATATTTTTTTAAAAACTTACCGGGTATAAGGTGAGTGGATATACATATCTCAATGCGTTATCATTAGTGCTCGAGACTATGTTCAATTCTACTGATTCGACGACGTAGAGGGCGTGGCTGTCATCTTCCGATTCTGTCGCCTGGAAGGAAATTTAGGAAAAATATGTTAAGACTTCCGTTCCCCACTCTCCGTCGAATTACCGACGCAGTGCGTTTTGAATGGCGAGCTTAACGCCGCGCTTTACCTCGTTACCAGCGAAAACAAAATGACAATAAATTAAACATTTCATTCCTTGGAGTGGGAATCGGTCACACAACCGTCGCATTTAGACGGAAAGTGCCTAATGTATGTGTCTTAATGGGAACAGAGTGTCTGTGTCTCAACACTGGGTTCCCAGGTTCCCTGTACCTACCCAGCCATGTGCGCGTACATCGTTAAGCTAAAAAATGCGCAATAAAGACTATTCTATTTTATTCGATTCTTCTAAAAAAAAAAAAATTAAATCAGCTTCACGCTGTATCCCGCACACAGCAGGGTAGGCAGAGGGAACCTAGTGTTAAGACACTCCGTTCCCCACTTTCTGCCGAATTCTAGAGGCACTGCGTGTTGAGTGGCAGAACTCAACGCCGCGCTTAACCTCGACACCAGAGCGAAGAAATGGAAATATAAATTTAAGTAAATATTTCATCTCCTCGAGTGGGGATCGAACCCACAACCAGTCGGTTTTGCAGTCACACCTCGTGCCGCTGCGCCACGACCGGCTTCTTAAATCTATTAACTATACAATACAATACTTACATTAGGCAAAAGCAAACAATGGTACAGTTCAGCGGACGCGCTGGCTATCACCACGAGGGTAGGGATGTCGTTCCCGCCTAGTGCAATAATCGAGCAAGACTCCGAGCCGTAGTTGTCGTCGGCCGGGGGATACATCGGCAATGGGCCTTTGAGAGTTACTTGGAGAGAACTGAAATGGAAATATTTTTTTTTTATAGTAAAAAAGTTTTTACTGTGGTGGTGCAATGGCACAAGCGTGTAGCTGTAGACGGGACGGTTGTGGGTTCGATTCCCATTCAGAGGAATTAAGTATTTAATATTTTCATTTATTCGCTCTGGAAGCAAGATAAAGCGCGGCGTTCAGTACCGTCACTTAACACGCAATGCCACGAGGTTTAGCAGGAGAGTGGAGAACGAATTGCCTTTACACTAGGTTCCCTCAGCGTACTCTATTATAAGCCAAAAAAATAATAACTTTTAACTTACTTTTTATTATCCAATTCACATTGCATCATATACACATCACCATTTCCACTGAGTATCAGTAAATGTTCGGAGTCCGGCGTCGGTATGAAGTCTATCGCCGTATCTCCTAAACTGTCCAGCACTGTTTGCCCTAAAGAGCCTGACGGTTTTGGCCCTATAGTGAAGATTTTCACTAATTTTGGACCAGCTTTCAGTGCTATGTTGTATAACCTGTAAATTAATGAAACAGGTTAACATTAAGTCTATCACATTAAAATAAAATAACAGATTTAAAAAAAATGTGCTTCACGCTCTATCCCGCATACAGCAAGGTAGGCAGAGGGAACCTAGTGTTAAGACACCCCGTTCCCCACATTCCGCCGAGTAAAGATTTTTTTATGTTAAGAAAAATAAAGCAATAGCTTCTTATTTTTAATAAAATTACTTGAGAAAGTCGAATAAATTGAAATTTATTAAATAGGTAAAGTAGTCAATGTCTGCGATGGTAGCGGATTTGATTACTATTAGTTAGATAACTTACATTTAAAATATTTCGCTCCTACGTCAAGTTAGACATAGTATCATGTAAAATTATTATAATATATTTCTATGGATAAACGCGTTATTCCCAGAAACTAATAGCTTGAATTGGAAAAAAAAATTTTTTCAAAGTCCATATTTCATTTCATTGATTGTCTCGAAGACTACCTGGATTTGAGGTCAGCGTTACCTTGACCATTTGAAAGGTGTCATACACAACTCTTAGATATTTTCATTTGACCACCGGACGAAATTGCAAAACAGCCAGTTTAAACATAATCCGAGTGGGAATCGAACCCACGACCACCACGCCTACTACTAGACACTATCCCACGAATATGTTTCTAATTAAAAACCATAACTTACCTCATAGTATTGTCAGACACGAGTACTAGGAGATGCGAGAGCGACTTCGGATGCCAATGCACTTTGTGGATTTCACCCTGCGAATACAGGAACCGCTCGTCGAGGGAGTAGCTTCTGTGGAATTATGGAAGATATATTGTTAGATAATATTTAAATAATGATTTATTGTTAATAACATATAAAAACAATAGAAATAATAAGAAACAATATGTTTAAGGCTATTTGAATGCAATTCGTAGATATTACGCATCTTTTTTTTTACTAGATTTATCACTCCAACCACTCTTTTTAAAAATATGATTTTTCTCTATATATAAAAGGATTTCTCATCATCTCTATATATAAAAGGATATGTTCCCACTGACTTTTCATAATAATTTTTTCAAAATCCATTCAGGATTTTGAAAATCTTTAAATCTGCAACAATTTCAATAGTATTTGAAATTCAGACTTAAAAATATTTCCGTCAACACGTGTTTCATGATTTATTAGAATTCACTTTTTAAAATAAAAATAATTTTATAAATACATTTAATAAATATTCTTATAACACAAGCGGGCGAAGCCACTGGAGTCTGCTAGTAATCAATAATAATAAAAACTCCACACGTTTTGAAAGGATTACATACAAACCAACCTCGAGTCGTAACCAGGTGGTATTATCAGAAAAAAAAAACGCGGGTTCCATTCATTACCAGTGATAAATAAGCGGAAAGTGTCCGGTCTCGCCCTTAACCCGCGATAATGTGATTGCGGCGGCCATTTTGTACGCTTCTTCTTTTTTTTTTATTTATTTTTTTTTCGCGTACAGGTTTAAGGTAATGGTGCGTTACGTACGGCTTTATAGGAAATTGTTTTAAAGTGTGCTTTTGGTTTTTTTTTTGGTTGGTTGGTATTCGGGACGACGTCGTGTCGGTTTGTCCAATGATTTTGGGTTAAATTTAAACATTATTTCAATATATTTAAAATCATAGGATAGGTACTTGTCCTACTAATATTATAAATGTGAAAGTTGGAGAGGATGGATGTGTGTTCCACTTCCACGCACCGCCCAATTTTCGAGATATTGCATAGTGAATGGCACATCTTGTTATCTATCAGAGCGACGAAATAGAATTAAGTTAAGTATGATTACCCCGAGAGTAGATCGCCCCGACAACCATCACTTACACTGAGACGCACGTCGCCGCAACACCACTGCGCCACGACGGCTATTGTTTTCCTTTATTTGCATTCCGATTACAGGTGTTTCATTTGAATTCTTAGATAACATTGATTTTTAACATGTTTAAAATGTTATTCTACACTGAGAAAAGAAAAATACTTATTTAGAAAACGTATAAAAAATTTAAAGTAGCGGGACTCGAATCCGCGCCTCCTCGAATCCGACCAAGATTTTTTACGTTTTCTAAATAAGTATTATTCTTAGATATCAGTATAACTTTAACACAATAAATATTTATGATTCGATTATTTTATTTTTTTGTGACGATTATTATTTGTAATGACGAGCGCGTCTCGTTGTTAAGCCTAACACAGCTAGCTTGTCGAGATTTTTTTTTTTGTAAAATCCTTTTTATTCCCATTCATGGAAATTAATTATCTTGTCATAAACTCGATATAAAACCGCAAAACGCGGCGTTTAGTTACAACTCAAAAATTGGGACGGGAAATGGGGAATGGTGTATCTTAACACTAGGTTACCAGGTTCACTCTCTGCTAAAAAAGCTAAAAACAAAGAAAACCAAGAAAAAAGAGCAACGTATAATGGTGTTATTTTCGATGTTATTAAAAGTTCCTTTCGTAAATTCCCGTCAGGTGCAAGCTTTTCTAAATAGTAGTAACGTCTTGACTAAATGCGAAACTAAAGCCACTTATATAGTTAATGTTTTCTGTTATAATTTGTATTATATTGTTTTTTTGTTACAGGAGTCCTGGGAACCTAATGTTAAGACCCGCTATACCCATTAAGACAACTCCGATTCCAATTTACCGCTAAATCCGGAGGAAGTGAGGGGCGGAACTCAACGCCGCGCTTTACCTCGTTACCAGAGCGAGAAAATAAAAAAATAAAGGAAATAAAAATTGAACCCAGCTCCTGCGCCACAACTTAACTGTTATACTATCCTTAGTGTAAAAAAAATACTAATAAAAATTTATAAAAAAACATTTATAAATATTACATTGGAGCAGAATTATTTGACTGTATTAATCGTCTTTAACCCTCAGCACCCTTTGGCTATTAAGTAAGGGATGGATGTATACATTATACATTATAATTTTTCCATGCAACCCTTTATGATTATTTCTTAATGATGGAGATATTACTTTTACATAATAAAATGGTAGATAGTCTTTTTTATTTTTTTAATCAGCTTCACGCTCTTTCCCGTATATAGCGGGATAGCTCGTTCCCCACTTTCGGTCCAATTTTCGAAATATTGTCGTTGAGTGGCGGAACTCGACACCGTAATAGCTTTTATATCTATTAATATTATCAAAACATTCATACATTTTACTATTTTTATTAAAAATGTCTAATGTGATGAACTTGTGCTTTTTGGATGTCAATCATAAATTTTTCGTGTTGAGTGGCGGAACACAATAATGCGCTTCGTCTTGTTATCAGTTCAGTCAGTCTTCCAAATGGGAATCGAACCCACAACCGTCTCGTTGCGTTACGTCTAAACTAGCAATACACTGCATTTTAACGTCGTAAGTTGGCTATGCCTACATCCAAAAAGAATATTAATAACCAAAATCAATAAAAAACTCTTTTAGAAAACAGCATTAGAAATTATTTATAAAAAATTATAAACAAAATTTTAGATTAACATTCGTGACACTTTCATTCACCAAAAAAAAGGCATTTTCAAGGGAAGTCAAGCACAAAATTATTATATTAGCTTAATTATAACGGGCCAGCGTAAAAAAGAGAGAGAGAGGAGAAAAAATATATAAATTAACAAAGACAACGCAATTAGTTAGACCGCGGAGCGTATAAAGGAGCCGAAGAAACCCCGGGCCGGCCGTCTGTCCTACGTAAATCACAATATTTTTACATACCAAAGGGGTTGGTCACTACTTGCCACCGAGAAAAAAAATAGAATTACAAACGACCCAACATTAGAACAAACGTACAAATAGGGGCCCCGTGTCTCCGGAACAAAAACCGATAAAAACACGGGGAAGGTTCCGATGCGGTAAAAAATAAGAACCAGACAAAGCGTTCGGACCGGGACCCGACCTCTATACGTGGCCAGCTTTTTTTACGAGCCGCAGCCCTTTGTCCTTCCGGGCCACTTTTTTAAATAGATCACAGAGGGCAAGGAAAGGACCGCCGCCGTCCACCCTGAAATATTATTGTGGATTTTTCTGCTCAACATTCATAAATATTTCGGCGGACCTCCCCCCCACCCCCCCACCGACGAATCGGCCGAGAATTATAAATTCGGTTAATAAAATATGATACGATAAAGCCGCTTTTTTACTCTCCGCGCGAGAGACCTCTATTATATTTTGTTTAATTTAAATATGAATAATTAAATTTAAAAAGGAAATCTCGGGGCCGCTAATGAAATTTTTGTTTTCCAGATAATGAATAGAAAACACGTCGCGGGACAACGGTGTCGCGCCGCTGTTATTCTTCGCTCGAGCTCATTCGGGATTCAGGGGACGTTTTCCCAAAAAAAAAAAACCCCAAAAAATAATAATTATTTTAATGTATTAATTATGAAGGAGAATTCTATTTTTCCACGCTTATCTGAGCGCCTCGTGCGCTATCGCCGCCACACATGCTACGGGCTTCACGCACGGACCAGTAATAAATTAATTCAAACATTTTTACTAAATTAAGCTTTTTTGTTTCGTTTTCGCGTACTTTTTAAATTATCTCGCATATATTATAATACGTCTGCATATCTGTCGGTTAAAAATACAATGAACGAGGTGCTATAACCGTAGTGAAATAAAAAAAAAACCATCGAAACGCGAAACAATCGAGAACCACCAAGCAAAAGAGAACAAAGCTGAAAAACGCCAACATTAACAGGGATTCTTGGTTAACATTGGTTTACAGCTAGTATATCGTTCGATTGGCAGCAGCACACAGGAGTAAAAGACAAAACGTGCTGCCCAGATATCGGGAACCTAAATATAAAGAGTCCTTTAATCAACACAAACGGCCGGCGCGGCTATCAAACGCGGGCCCAAATTAAAATAAAAAAAATAATAATAAATATAGCACCGAACCGTGAAATATTAAAACAAGAACATCGATCCAACGACCACCACGGGGGATTAAAATCGTAACGAACGCACAAAAATATTCAAATACAATACTAACAAATTGATACAAACACTCATTAGGCGCGGATCGCGGAAGGCGACCCCAGGGCGAGGGGGGACGGGGGGGAGCGAGGGGGGAGCGATCTCCGCCGGCATTACAATCCACATCCAGCGTACAAATATTATCTAAAATTCCTTCTCATTTATAATCCTTTTGTGTCCTCGGTGCGGTGTCCTCCGTCAACCACCCCCTTCCTACCCCTCACCCACCCCCTGCACGGGAGCTGGGGGGAGGGTATTTTTATATTTTTAATCGCGTTGGGCATTATCCAAATGGACATTGGCGGTCGTACTGTCGCTGCCGTCTAGATGATAAATTTTTCTTTCGTTCGACACCAGCGGTTGTTTTGTTGGGTCCCTTCCCTTCCCTTCCCTTCCATTCCTTTATTTCTATCGGTATCGGAGTAAAAAAAAAAAAAAAGGAACGTGCGTCCTCATTAATTACACTCGATAC
>JAATLQ010021720.1:13328-25029 GCA_013421005.1 Heliconius erato x Heliconius himera
CGTCTGCGGCTGACTGTGACGCATTCTTCTCCTTGGCCGATTAAAAAAGGTCGGCCGCGGTTCTTCCCCGGCCGAGGTTGAAGCAAATGAAAATTGATTGTGGCAATCCGCGATCGTTTGATGCAGATTCGAAGTGCTTTATTGAATACGTTGACATGCTTCGCCTGTTGGTGATTGATGATTTTATAAGAGACCTTTGTCATTTTTCTTCGTAGATTAGAAGAAAAACTTTTCTTTTACATGTAATATTATTTCTGTTTTTTTTTTAGCTTCGCGCTGTATCCTATATAGAGCAAGGTAGGCAGAGGTTAAGTAAGTCCCAGTGTTAAGACACTCCGCTCCTCACTTTCCGTGGTGTATCGGAGGCATTGCATGTTGAATGACGGAACACCCAAATAAAGAAAAGAAAATAATAAATATTCCATATCCTAGAGCGCGAATTGAACCCACACCCTATCGCGTTTACCTTCCCACGTTTCTACTCCTGCACCACGAGTGACCTCAATAAAATCACGGTATAACATAACGAAATTTACATTAACTTTCCGATACATAAACAAATCAAATCTATGCACACATATATTTCGGCCATTTAAATAAAAAGTTCTAAGGAAAACCGGATTATTGTACCGGATTCTGTACTAAAGGAATATCGGTTGCATCTCGAGTCGGGCCACGTCAAATTCAATTAGCATTCCCATCTATAAGCAGCGGAGGGAGGCGCAACGCCGATACATCCCCCATCGAGTACCAGAACAAGAAGAACAATATCTTCCGTAACATAAAATTCGAAAAAAAGTTTAATGATACCGAAATCCCCTGAACCGATAAAATTGTAAAAAAGAAAACAATACCCTAATATTTTATATCATTCGGATAAATATGGGTAACGTGAAATATGGTTACCTAAAATTCCGGTAGGGGATTCCCAGGTTCACTCTTGTATAGGAAAACGATTTACCACAAATAGTATATGACAAACGATGGTAAAAATGCAGTGGTGGGGTGGTGGGTAAGAATTAATGGTGCGCAACTTTTGCGGCAGTTGTAAGAGTCGACAATTTATGTATGTTCACGTTTCGCGCTTGGCTCGGCCCGGGCTCCACTTTTATTATAAGTTTTGCTTACGTGACCTGGTTCGCGGTTTTTTTTTCTTCTTAATTAAGTTTAAAAAGCTTCGGCTATAAATTCGGCGCAGTTTGTCTTAGGCGTCAAGGGTCGATGCTTGAAATTTTGAATAGATTCTGCGTTTTGGTTATGTGTTTCTTTGGTGTTTGAAATTGTTGTTTAAAATTCTTAATAACAAATTTAATATGGTGGAATTTGTATAATAATTATGAAACAATAATTTTAAGTTATCGTTTTATACCATGTCAGATAGATACTTTATTAAAAATCAACGCTTCACGCTGTATACCCTAGCAGGCAGTCGGTTTAGCAGTCACACCTTGTGCCCCTGCACCACGACTGGCCTCAAATAACTTTATTAGTTATCGGTAAATAATATTACACTAAAATTACACCCATTTTTATACATGTACCTACACATGTATGTATACATTAAATAAAAAAATTGCTTAAAATAAATTATTTTAGCATCAAACACTTCTAAGGTTTAAAAATAAAAATGTGGTTATAAAACGTGGCGCTGAGTTCCGCCATTCACCACGCAGGATTCAGGAAACTGAAAAATGTTAATATTTTGGACACTAGGTTCCCGCTACTTCCCCGCCATATGCAGGGCGAAGCGCGAACCTAAAAAAAATGTCAAATGGCAGGTAAAGATGTGTTGACATTTAGAGCGGGCACGAGTGTCGATAGCTGTCGCTCGGTAAGCAATCGGTGTTTCGTGTATTTGGATAGAGTTCTTTGATACTTTAAAATTTTATATAGGAATTATTATTTATTAAAAGAAAAGGCATAGGCAAAGGCATTGATTTAGGCAAAGGGTGAACGCTTTGTTTTAATTTTAATTTGCATGGTGGGTTTAATTTAAAAGCCATATTTGAGTATTTAAAAAAATATTGCTATTTCGCATTCATTCTATTATTAAATATATAAAGAAAAGATTGAAATCGACTCATAGAATGTGTCAATAACATGCTAAGAACTGATCTTGAAAGAAATTCATATAGAAATTGTTAAGTAAATAATAAATTATTTTCAAAACTATACATTTTATTGAGACATTAATCAGCTTCACGCTGTATCCCGCAAACAGCAGGGTAGGCAGAGGGAACCTAGTGTTAAGATACTCTGTTCCCCATTTACCGCCTAATATGGGCCATATACGGAGACATTACATATCAAATAATAATATAACTAAAAAAAAAATCAGCTTCACGCTGTATCCCGGACACAGCAGAGTAGGCAGAGGGAACCTAGAGTTAAGACACTCCGTTCCCTACTTTCTGCCGAATTCTGGAGGCATTGCGTGTTGAGTGGCAGAACTCAACGCCGCGCTTAACCTCGACACCAGAGCGAAGAAATGGAAATAAATAATAATATATTTATTACACTTTATCATATATAACGACCAAGTTATCACAAATACGGCACGACATTACCGTGGCGCTACAACGATCACTTCGGGGCCAGCGATTTTTCTCTTTTTCCAACCTTCCCTTTTTCCAGCGCCACCGCGACGCGGCCGCGGTCGAAACAGTTTAATGATTTGAAAACGTGTTCTATCAGCCTCTACGCGGAAACAACCGAAAAAAAGGCCGACAACGGAAGAGTATACACGGCAAATATAGACTTGGCACCACCATTTTACTAGCACCCAAGCATTTGTTAGCCAAATTCCAGCTTTATTACAAAGAAATAAGAATTACTAAAAATTGGAGGGTAGTTGTGAATTTTTTTGCTGAAGTGTTAGCGCAGATCTCATCGGCAATTTATTATATTTTGTCCGTTTGGAATTTATGATTATTTGAACGGGACAATGGCCGGTGGCGACGATTGGTCGGCCTTTTTTTTTTCTAACGCCAATAAAACCGGTATGATGTACGGTCAGCAATCAAACATTATGAATTGTGAAGTGGCGATAATATTCTGACGTTGCTTTTTAATAAAAAATGAAAAATTATAGGGATATGTTATTATAGCTTCTTTTTATTGAGGGGTGTTTTAATATATTATTATTATTCATTATTTAATTACTTTTTTATTCATTGAGAGATCAATTTTGTTTAATGGTTTTTGGTAGAAAGTTGTTTAAAACAGGATGACTTTATATAAGCAATAAATATTATTTATTGTCTATGCAATTTTAATCATCATTTTATTCTCGAGGGTAGTTGTGGTGCAGGGCACACAGTACGAATACAGCAGGTTGTGGGTTCGATTCGAACTCGAGGAAATGAAATATTTTCATTCTTTCATCTATCAGCAGAGTAGGTTTCTGCCTACTCTGGTGTGTTCGGGATACAGAGTGACGCTAAAAAAATCACTGCATTACATTACTGGCCGAATTAATCATTTTTTAGGATATAAATTATGTTCTTAAACATTTTTATTTATTATTTTAAAACCATAAATGGTATACAAAAGAAATACGTATGTTTCATAAAAAAAGGAGCTTTACGCTTTTTCCCGAATAACAGCCTAGGGTATAGGGCCAATATGAGTGTTCAGACACTCCGTTATCTAATTTTTACCCGAAGTTGGGTCACTTCTCTTAACTTTTCGCCCGAATTCGTGGCAATGTCAAGTTGCGGAACTCAATATTACACTTGTAAAGAACCTACATCCGTCGTCCATGTTTACAGTAAGACGCAGCCCCACTGCGAACCGATGCCAATGCGATATATGTAACTTAGCATACACAAAATCACTGGAATAAAGACAGCTTTAATGATAAAATTTACAAAAAAAAAAAGAAAAAGATCTCTCTTTTCTAGAAAAAAATATTTTTTTCTTTGCCTATAGTACTACAATATGCATAAACCAATAGCTAATATAACTATTAACACGTTTTTTCAACAGAATACATTGATTAGACGAATGTAATGAGCGACAAACTATATATATTTACTATTAGGCAGTGCAAGGTTCCATCAGCCATCTTCCAATCAAAATCCATCATCAGATCAGCTCGATGTTACCATAATATGCTTTTTTTTATCAGCTTCACGCTGTCTCCTCCCGCACACAGCAGGGTAGGCAGAGGGAACCTAGTGTTAACGACACTCCGTTTCTGCCGAATTCTGGAGGCATGACGTGTTGAGTGGTAGAACTCAACGCCGCGCCTAACCTCGACGTGTGTGTAAATTAGATTCTGATGCGTTATTACATAGTTAGTGCCTCTAGAGAAAGTTTGAGGGAGGTCGTCGTGGCGCAGGGGTACAAGGGTGTGACTGTAACGCAACGGTTGTGAGTTAGATGAAGTGGAGAGTGGGGACTCTGGTAAATGAATTGTTATTTATTAATACGTTGCTCTGGCAGCAACGCAAAAGCCCGGCGTTGAGTTCCATCATTCCGCCTAGAAAAAATCGGCGGAAATTGGGGAACGGAGTGTCTTAACACTGGGTTCCATCTGCCTACCCTACTATATGGGGTATACAGCGTAAAACCGATTTTTATTTTTCCTCATTAACTCGACAAACGCGTGTTTAAAACCCTGCATTCAATTCATAACAATTCTAATATGAAGAAACACAAAAACACAGCAACATTATCGAACCACAATAGGGGTGTGTAGGAAATAGGCACAGATAATATATATTTATTAATTTATTCTATTTTTGTGCGTGACGTTTAATATGCATGCGGAGTACGTCTCTGGGGATGAGATGATCCTTTATTATCTATGCTCAGTAATTACAGTTATAGATAGAAAAAAAATAAAGTGCTTTTATTAAATAGTGAGTTTACTCTTAACCGACTACAAAAAAGAAGGTTATTAATTTGATTTGTATGTATGTATTGATGCAATTGGATAATATATGTGTATGGTAATGCGTGAATAGATTCAATCTTTCCAACCACGTGTGTAAAATTTCGTAAGTGTATGTATTTCTGTCCGTAAATTTCTCGGAAACTAAAGAGTCTTTTTTTTAACTGACTCAAACTTAGGGAGCAAGCAAAGTTTCACTATAATCGTTTTATGTTTCAGAGGTAGGTATGCGTGTACTAATTTCTGGGAGTACGTTGCAAGGTATTCATTCTAAGTGTCCTTTTTTACATATGTAAATTTTGTATTTAATAAATGTAAAGTTCATTTATTACAAGTGTCGCTCTGATATACTTTTTGTTTCATTTGATCCACTGTTAGATGGAAGTGTTCGATTTCCAATTGGTTAGACGAATTGGTGAGTTCAATAGGTGCGGGTTCAAGTCTCGTTGTTCAACATAAAGAGACCTTATACGTTTTATAATATATTTTAAACGGTTGTAGGTTCAATTCCGACTCGTGGAAATTAATTATTATCATATCATCGCTCTAGTAACAAGACAAAGCGCGTCGTTGAGTTCCGCCACAACATGCAATATCTAGTAACGGATTGGCTTAAAATAAGTTTCACTGAACTCACCAGCATTCACCATCATTGGGCAAAGTAAAAAAAACTAAACAAGCTCAACTAAATCCAACATGACTTTTAATTAAGAACTTTCCTAGCCAGTACATATTTAGTAAAAAAAATAAAATAAATCAGCTTCACGCTGTATCGCCCACACCGCAGGTTAGGCAGAGGGAACCTAGTGCTAAGACACTCCGTTCCCCACTTTTCGCCGAATTCTGGAGGCATTGCGTGCTGAGTGGCGAAGCTCAACGCCGTGCTTTGCCTCGACACCACACCGAAGAAATGAAAATATAAATTTAAATTCAATTTCACTTCCTCGAGTGGGGATCGAACCCACAACCAGTCGATTTTACAGTCAAACTTTGTGCCGCTGCGCCACGACCGGCCTCGACATATTTAGTACTTACATACGTACATATCTAATGAACAACATTTAATACATGAATACAAAAAGCTTCGGCAAACGAAGTAAAATCGAGCGAGTCGGAGTAAAATATCTACTCGCAAATCGACTCCAGCGGGGTCGACTTTACGACTTTTGTTGGTAACAACATATTTTTCCTTCTGTTGCGTGGATGTTGTTTTAGTGGATGTGTCAGCAAGGTAGACAGAGGGAACCTAGTGTTAGGATCAATTGTTCAGTTATAATTCTCGTGGAATTGCATGTTGAATGACGGAACTCAATGCCGCACTTTGCCTTACTTACCAGAGGGAAGAAATGAAAATATAAAATATTTCTTTTTCACCGAATGGGAATCGAAGCTACAATCGTTGCGTTTACAGTCACACTGAACCCGGAATCTCTCCAGAATTCCGCGGAAAACGGGAAGTGTCTTAACACTAGGTCACCTCTGTCTACCCTGTTCTATGCGGGATACAGCGTGAAGCTTAAAAAAAAGATCATAAAAAAAAACTTTCTGCAATTCCTTCTAGGGAAGCCACATCTCCGTGGCGCGCAATTAATAATTAACGTCATCCCGGTGCGGGAAGCCCCAGTTTTTCTGTTTAAATCGACAACCCTGGAACGGTGATCAATATTATATTCAAGTTCGGGAGTTTTTGCGTTCGTCTCTATGTAAAATTACGAGCTGACAGGTCAGATGTAAAGTAGATACCGCCATTTTCCGTAGTAGGAGTGTCACGTTTTTATGACAATTGCTGTTTGCTTTTATTTACTTTGTTGTTTAGTTAAATAATATTTTCTTTTGACTCCCGATTTAAATATATAGTAATATGACACTCTGTTTATTATTTTTCATAATGATTTCAGTTGTGGGTTCGATTCTTACTGGAGGTAGTGAAATATTTAATATTTTCCTTTACCTCGCTCTGGTAACTTTTCCGCACAGTGACAGTCTAGAATTCGGCGGGAAATGGGGATTATACTAGGTTCCCAGGTTCCCTCTGTCTACCCTATGCTATGTGTTGGATACAACTTGGGTGAAGCTATAAAAATATCGGAGAAATTAAAATATTTTGAACATACTCATTCACCAAGCTTGGGCTTAAATTCCCAATCATGATCGAAGCTCAAATGTATATTTATATAAAAACCAATATATTATTTAAGTAATAAGTAATAAGCTTAGGATAATATGATGTTAAAATAAACAAAATAATAAGTCATAATGTTCATACAAATAAGATTTATTTATTAATTCATATAAATTCCAATGATGGATTTCACAACTTATTTTTTAGGTAAAGTGTTTTTTTTAATTAAACCGAAGATGCTTAGTTTGGATAACAAACGTAATTAAAAAAAATAACACATTAATTATGGATACCTACCGTATTATAAAGAGATCCTTATACACTTATTTAGAAAACGTGTAACAATTTGAACGTAGCGGGACTTGAAACCGCGTCTCCTATCCTTTGTATATTTCTTTATTATAATTCAGACTTTTAATAAAAAAAAAATACTTTGTTTTAACATGCTTTTATTAGGACGATTAATTAGAAAGTCAATTAACTATTATAAAAAAATAACTAACTATATTACAAAACTTAAGAATCTCATTACATGGACTTCTAATAGTTGTATCATAATGATGCTTAGTTTAGCAATTATAGGTATGTAGATTAGATACAACATTATAATAAATAAATAATCAGCTTCAGGCTGTATCCCGAACACAACAGGGTAGGCAGAGGGAACCTAGTGTTAAGACACTCCCGTTCCCCACTTTCTGGAGGCAACATTATAATATAATATTATATATTACCATCGAGCTGTTCTGATGAAGGAAAAATGATGGATTGGGAAATGATGATAGGCTGATGGTTACTTGGACTACTTTTTGTTTAGTTTCATGTTGTAATGTGCATTTTGCTGGGTTTAGCCAACACCTAAAATTTGTTTTGTTATTAAAAAAAGTCGCTGTATCCCGTTCGACACTCCGTTCCTTACTTTCTGTCTCAAAAATTACTAAAATACCATATTAAATACTAAACAATAACCTCTAATAATAATTAATGACGTATAACATAAACACAGACAGACACACACGGGCAAACAGATGAAACCACAAAACGTCACTAGTTCGAACTCAACTAAATCTCGTTCGCGCGAAGTGAGAGCTTAAAACTAATACATTTGGGTGGGCGATGGGGGTCCGAAGGGGGGGTTGGGGGTTAGGTGTTAATTATTCACATTTTAATTTACGTAGCGGCCCCGGCTGGCCAGCGCGCTCGGAAAAATGTCTTGCAAATCGACGGACATGTATGAAAGAAAGGTTGTAATTTGTTGCCTTTCTTTTTTGCATATTTTGTGTGTGTGTGTGTTGTGTATAGATTTAGAGGTTTTATTATAGTTTAAAATATTTTTAAAAATTATATTCACTTTATAGCAGACAACGGACAACGTCCGTTCTAGAGATATTGTGTGTTGAATGGCAGAACTTAACGCTGCGGTTTGTCTCCGGAATCCATAATCATCATGTTTACAGTCACACAGGCTATGATGGCCTCTGGATTTCTATGTCCTGAAATAAAAATTAAATTAAAATCAGCTTCACGCTGTATCCCGTACACAGCAGGGTAGGCAGAGGGAACTTAGTGTTAAGACACTCCGTTCCCCACTTTCTGCCGAACTCTGGAGGCATTGCGTGTTGAGTGGCAGAACTCAATGCCCTGAAATCTTTGGTTAACAATTCGAAATATTAGTAATGAAATTTTAACTACTTGTAGGATATTTAGACCAGAGACCATACATTAACACTTTTAACCAAAAACACCTTAAATTAACCATATTCATATATAATTAACAAAGAACATAAGAAACAAACATAAAAACAATCGGCATTCAAATGAACCTCGAAAGGCATCACCTTCATAAAAAACAAGAACACAGGAGAAACGACCCTAAAGTCAAAAACACATTAACATTAGCAAAAACATCCATCCCTCTTACATATATCCAATAATCCAGAGACAAAAAACTGTCACTACTATACGATCAGAATACGGACGCGCGATTAGCATCTAAATAATTCAACGGCTTACCCGTACTCCTAATTCTGCAAGCTTACCCCGAAATTTCGAAAGCGGAAAATCGAACCTTAAACCACCCTGTATTTAGGTCCACTTATTTTAGGTGATAAGATATAAAATTGGTATTTTGTATGAAGTTTTTACATCCTTTTACACGAAATGTCGATTCGGATGTGGCCCTTCGTATATGACGAGGTGGCTAAACAATGAGGAATGATCGTAAACCGGGAATGACAAGATGGAGATAAGGGCTAATAACGCGTGTGTCAGGGATGTTTGTTATCTTTTTAAATATTTTTTGGGGTATTTTTTTAGGTTCGAACCTAAAAGTCTCTGTGGTTAAAATGAAAGTAAGCAGAGAGAGCCTAGTGATGAGACACTCCGTTTTAAGCTTATAAGGTATTTATGATGATCCAATGACGGTACTCGGTATTGATACTACTAAGACGATGAGGCAAAAATTTTTGAAATCGGTTCCCACTTGAAGGAATAAATTTCATAATATGAAATTTATTTTCATTTCCCTTCTTTGGTAGACGACTGAGAATTTAGGCATAGACGATCTAGTGATGGCGGATGATTCTCCAGGTTTCACACACTATCTTTTTGAATACCAGATTGTTACGTTACGTAATGTTTATATGGAAAGATTAGAACTATTTGTACTGAAAACTTAAGTGTTAACAATAACTAAAACTCAGACAAATCTACTATTCAACAATATAATTTATATGCAAGAATATAGTGGATTCTATAGATACAAGTGCAAGATACAGGTGGGCAAGAGGGTGCGCCAAATAAATAATTCCAATCAATCGCATGGAGGAGATGCAATCAACATCTTAATTTTCACCTTAATAGAAGTAGGGGGTCCAAGACGACAAATATTCACGTTTATATAAATTAATTATATTATATATAAACGTCCTTTTGTATGACTTGCAAATAAAAAAAATAAACAATATTTAAACAATATATTCTTTTTAATTAATTTAAAATTCTGTTTATATAGTCATGTTATTAAAAAATAAATAAATTTTATTTGTTTTAAATTTCTTTTAAGTTTATGCATATTTTCAAAATACTATATTTTGACATATATTGCATAACATTTCAAGTTCAATCCACAGATGACAACACAAAAAACAAAGCAATATACACAGATAATAAATAAAACACAGATAATTAAACATAACATAGACACTAACAAAATATTATTGAGACCTCCCCAACTCCACATAAAGAGATCGACTAAAGCACAAGTTATGTACGAATGGGTTCGTTAAAAGGGCAGTAGAGGGTGAACCTTATCCAATATTTATTAACTTATTTCAAAGAAAATCGTATAATTAACACCGTAGCATCCCCTCACCACCCTTGGCTTTGGATTCATGTGATAGAATAGCAGCGTAGATGTGTCTTGATGGGTTCAAAACGGTATGGTATTTCTAATGTTTATATTGACTGTTGTATACTTTTCTTCGTATATTACTACGTTCTGAATGTGCCAGTTGATAACTAGCAATTTCGGAAAAAGATTAACAAAACTGTCGTTTTTATATTAATTGAATTGTGTCAAAAACCTTAGCCTTATAATTAGTGATTTCGAATAAATATTAGTTCTAGCATAATTTCTGAAAGGAATAATATTTTTTTATTGTTCGTATATATGAAAAATTTAAATATAAAGTAGCTTCAATCTTTTTCTCGTATAGCAGAGAACTTCTCATCAAATTTCTTTCGCCCAAATCTCGAGACATTGCGTGTTGAGTGGCAGAATTCAATGAAATGAAAACAATTCATTTGTCGGAATTGGAATCGAACCTACAACCGTTGCGTTTACAGCCAGACATTATTACGTCAAAAAACATAATAAAATCTCTATAAAAATCAAAACTCCAGTAGCACATCTACCCTCGAATCTTTGTCTCAATTAGAATTCACAGTAGCTCCTTACGTTATCCAAAGTTAATGAGAGCGTGTATGTGTTGACGGCGTATTTTTGAAACTGGTTGGCCCTTTGAAATGACACATCGTATGGGCATCGCAAAAATATGTAAATGTTACATATGTTTAGCGTGTCTGTGAGAAGAAATTATGTTTCCGCAGGTAGTGGGTAGTGGACGATGAGGTGTACGAAAATAATTGATAAGATGGTTGTTAACTTTGATAATAATTAGTAAAATTATCTATAGGCTTCTCTAGAGCACAAGCGTGTGCCTGTTAACGCGACGGTTGTAGGTTCGATTCTCATTAAGGGGAATGAAATATTTAATATTTTCTCGCCCCGGTAACGAGGCACAGCTCGGCGTTGAATTCCGCCACTCGACATGTTATGCCTTACGAATTCAGTGGACAGTTGGGAAGGGAAATATCTAATGGGAACGGAGTGTCTCTGCTATGTGCGGGATACAGTGTAAAGCTAAAGAAAATAGTAAATTAGTCTATAATAATGAGGCCGGTCGTGGCGCAGTGGCACGAGGTGTGACTGCAAAACCGACTGGTTGTGGGTTCGATCCCTACTCGAGGAGATGAAATATTTACCTAAATTTATATTTCCATTTCTTCGCTCTGGTACCGAGGTTAAGCGCGGCGTTGAGTTCTGCCACTCAACACGCAATGCCTCCAGAATTCGGCAGAAAGTGGGGAACGGAGTGTCTTAACACTAGGTTCCCTCTGCC
>JAATLQ010021720.1:25129-40749 GCA_013421005.1 Heliconius erato x Heliconius himera
TGTATGCGGGATATAGCGTAAAGCTAATTTAATTTTTTATTTAATTTAATTTAATTTTAATTTCTATACTAATTGTGATCATCAACTGAAAAACCAAACCAATAAGTAGAAAATACTCGGAATTTAAAACTTACCACCTATCTGATATTGATATAATATAATGAGACTCTCTCATTTGACAAAATAATCATAATAATAATGAAAAATAATTAAAGATTAGTAATAAACAATAATTTAAGATAAAAAAAAGAAACCATAACGTATCAAAAGAAGCTATACATCTCTTTAAAAGATTTTAAGGAAATTTAAACGATAACGTCAAAAATCCATACAAAAGTATTAAAAAATTTAATATAAACCCAGAAAAAATAACACGCGAATTAATTTCGCGTTCACATTTTTCAATAGAAATAGTGTGGAATATTCTAACAAAACTAGAATCCGCGTCATACATATTCATCGGGCGACTGCACCGTTTCCGAATTGCACGGAATTAAACGGCATAATGAGGACTTCGATAAAACTGTTAAAATAGTGGTGTGGCTGAGTGAAATTTAAACTAAAACTCTATATTTTATATAAATATGCATTTGATATTATATTTCTGGACTGTGATTTGATTATTTTTCAGTTTTATTTTTTTATTTCCAGCTGTATCTCGCAGCAGCAGGGTAGGCGGAGGGAATCTAGTGTTAAAACGAAGAAGTTGTCTTCAGGCATTGATTGATGAGTGATCACAACTTGTCGCGCCTGCAGTCACTAGCCTACGCCACGGCTGGCCTCGTATAGATTTTTATTTAATGTTTTTTTTTCTATATAAAATAAGGGTTTTATCGTTAAATCTGAACTAATATTATAAAGCTGGAGTTTGTTTTACTTATAGTGGAATCTCAATTTCAGTTCGATTCAATACTGGTGCGATTTATTTTTTTTGTGTTGGATAGTCCATTTATCGAGGAAGGCTATATATAAGACTATGTTAGATAACGTTAATAGATTGAGGCCAGTCGTGGCGCAGTGGCACAAAATGTGACTGTAAAACCGACTGGTTGTGGGTTCGATCCTCACTCGAGAAGATGAAATATATATTTAAATGTATATTTCCATTTCTTCGCTTTGGTGTCGAGCAAAGCGCGGCGTTAAGTTCTGCCACTCGACACGCAATGCCTCCAGATTTCGGCAGAAAGTGGAGAACCACTGTGGAGGTCCCTCTGCCTACCCAGATGTGTGCGAGATACAGCGTGAAGCTGATTAATTATTAATAGCTTCTATGTGACCCACTGTATCTATGACACATCTCTAACATATGTATATAATATATGAAATGCAGTATATGAATAGTTATTTCCATTTGACTATAAGGGAGGTGCCGCAAATAAAAAAAACAGTTCAAATATATACATATGTAACTAAAATATTTAATCTTATTGAAATTTTGAATATCCTTTAAATTCATCATCAATTCATATATTTATTTAAATTTATAGTTCTATTTCTTCGCTCTCATGTCGAGTTCAGCCACTTGACACGCAATGCTTCCAGAATTCCAGAAACGGAGTGTCTTCACACTACGTTCACTTTGCCCACCCCGCTGAAAGCAGGATACAGCGTGAAGCTACTTAATTTTGTTTTTTAATTTTGTTTCTTTAAATTCATACAATATCACATTTGTGCGACTGCCGCGTCAGGATTGATCGTTGGCTCGATCGCCGCTGGAACACGAGAACTACCCCGCTACATTATTTACGGCGACGTCGGTAGGTTAATTAGGTCCCTTCATAATGTACAAACGGTTTCGGAATCCCTCACCATACCAGTTATAAATATGTGCAGATCTCGGCAATTTTCAGTTTTCGGCACTGTTGTTAATAATTCAGGATTCAGGTGCCTCCACGAGCAAAAATGAAATCTCTAATGTGAATGGAACTTAGTGGTAGCCGCCCTCGCCAACCAAAATAATTAAAGCGTGCCATTAAAAATTCTCCCAGTGAGCTCTGGTCGGCCGGATATGTGATAATATTAATATGGTCCGGGCTCTCGGTGCTCCTGAGGAGCATGGAATCCACTAATTTCAATTGCTCAATGAATAACTCTGGAATTATAATGTTTTATTCTGTATAGCTTAATGAGATATTTATTTTTTTATGTAGTCCAGGTTTTCTGCTCATTTGAATTTAAAACTAAGTGAAGGCAGCGTGTGATTGTATTTGTTTAGAATTTTAATTAAAAATTTAGTTAAAACTAACCACAGACGTTTTTCAAAAATTGTTATTAAAGATAGTTTACTCAAAACACTAGTTACACATCTATGCATCACACAAAACAAAGAAAATCCAAACCACAAAAGGGAGAACTGGGGAAAAAATGTAATAAAATTCCATCTTAAATTACCGGCGGACCCACCAGCCGCACTGTCCAGAGCACTGTCGAATGCAAAAGGTAATATGATTAGAAACGTATTACACACGATAGCTCCGGCCGCGGCTAACTAACCGCTGCCCCACGTCGGGCGCCACTCTGCCTTTGTTCGGGCACTTTCTTTGTATTTTGTTTCATTTCATGCAAAATTTAATTTCGTTTTCAAGACTCGCGCGGAATGATATTACGGGCACCGGCCACGACCGCTGTACGTAATTTTATTACTACTCCTCAAGTGTATGTGGACATCGGGGGGCCTTTTTCATCGCATTCCCTTTCGGTGGGTGAGCTGCTGTTTTTCGTTTACGTTTGTTCGGAATTAAACCCGCCGGATTGCGGGATCGTTAATTGCTTAACGAAACCACCTGTGAAATTTCATTGGTTAAGTTTTAATTTTGAACTTACGGTTATTTTTTATATGGTGTTTATGTTGTAATTAAATGTATGGTCATTTGTTGTTTATTATGACGATCATAAATTATGGTGAGATATATGAGCAACTAAATAATAAATCAAATCAGTTTCACTTTGAATCCTGCACACAGCAGTGTAGGAAGAGGGTACCTAGTGTTAATACACTTCGTTCCTAATTTTCCGCCGAATTTTTCGAGGTATTGCGTGTTGAGTGGTGGACTTTAACGCCGGGTTATTGCCCTGGTAACGGAGCAAAGAAATTAAAATATTAATAAATAATAATACATTCCCTCGAGTCGGGATCGAACCCATAACAGTTGCGTTATACTCGTGTCTTTGCGCCACTGCGTCACGATGGCCTCAAATAGTAAATGATAAATACTAATATATATAAAATTATAAAGAAATCGTAACCAGTAACAATTGTCACATAATATATAACACGTTAAGTTGTTGATAAAAGCTACAAAAAGCCGAAATCCAATAAAAATCTCCCTATACAAACTTCTTGGAATCCCTTCTTAAGGCTCAAAAGAACTGACAATACCAATTTGCCATCGATACAAGTGATACGCGGTCAGAGGGTTCCCTCCCCAAGGTAAAGGGATAAAAAGACGATTTTTTGTGTGATCTACTTGTAAACCGGCGCGATTAGGGCGCTTACAATACTTGAGAACCGTGGGAATTTTCCTTCTATTGATATATTTATTGGATATAAACGTTTCAATCAAAAAGGAGAATTATGTTATTAGAATATATTTATAGAAAAATACACTATTTTCCATTGATCAGGGTGCATTGGGACAGCGTCTGACTGCAAAAGTGGTTGGTTGTGGATTCGATTTTTGCTTAGGGGAATTAATTATTTTCATTATCCAGGTAGCCAATATATAGCGTAGAGTTTCACCACTGAAAATGGAAAATGATGCCTCTTGTCACAATGCATTGATAAATGCGGGGTATAGCTTCAAAGTAAAAAAAATGAACAATTTTTTTTAAATATAATTCATCCATATTAGTATTAAAAGTCAAAAATTTTAAGTCTTCAGGTTCACGTTGGATCCCGCACACAGCAGAGTAGGCGAAAGAGAATTTAGTGTTCATAAGTTCCGTTCCCCGTTTTCTGCTGAATTCTGGAAACATTGCGTGTTGAGTGGCGCCACAACGACACTAGAGCGAAGAAATAATAAATATAAAATATTTCCTTTCATCTAGTGGTGATCGAACCCACAATCGCATCACAGTCACACGCTTGTACCCCTGCGCCACGACTGGCCTCATTATTTGGCCTCGTTTTTTTTATCAGCTGCACGCTGTATCCCGCACACAGCAGGGTAGGCAGAGGGAACCTAATGTTAAGACACTCCGTTCCCCACTTGCTGCCGAAATCTGGAGGCATTGCGTGTTGAGCGTTATGGCCTCATTATTTATCAATACTATTTATTACATTCCAATCTATCCCCATTCCAAGCAATCAAAATGTCAAAGTTTCAAACGACATATAATATTATTGAGACATCATCCGGTTCTTACTACAGCATGTTAACAAGTTTACGTCCAGTCAAACAGCCTGAACAAACCCAGTGGTAGCCATATTTACATATCGGCCACTTGATATTTGTTGTGGTGTCTAAGAGATTAAGTCATAGTGTAAGCGTTTGAGGGTGGTCAAGACGTCCTATACAAATAGGGTATTAAATATTTGTAATATCTATTTTAGTTTGTTTGATGAATTGAGACATAATTGGGAGTTTGGTTAGTTTTTACATTTTTGGAAAGTTATTTATTATACAACAAAATATTTAAAACCTCTGCATAAAATTTTAATTTAATAAAGAAGAAAAAAACGGACAAGTGCGAGTCGGGCTCGTCACCCGAGGGTTCCGTACAATTAGTACGTCATAAAAAAAATATAAATTATATTTTTATAGCGATATATATTTATAAAATATATATTGGAATATGCTGAAAAAGCCCTTTTATCTGATACCTTACTTAAACTAGCGGCTTTAATACCAAATTTTGCCCCCTTTTAAGGCTATTATTTTTAGAATATAACCAAAACAAATGTGTATTACCAAAATTTCATAATTCTAGGCCAATCAGATGTATATAATATATTATGTATAACTATATTATATAAATATATATAATCGTTGATTCCCTATATAGTGTCGAAGGATGAGTTTTTTCGATGTAAAAATATTTTTATTTCTTCGCTCGGTTACCAGGGCAAAAGCCCGGCGTTGAGATCCGCCACTCAACACACAATGCCTCGACAATTCGGTGGAAAGAGGGAAGTGTCTTAATAGGAAAGGAATGTCTTTACGCTAGGTTGCTAGGTTCCCTCTGCATCTGTGCTACATGCGAGATACAGTATGAAGCTAAAAAAAGAGTCTCATAGTACATGCAAGCAAAGTACGTCTGGCTGTACTGTCTGTCTGACTCTACAGTCACTAGTTTATAAATATCATATATTATTATATAACACCACCCCTGCGCCACGACTGGCCTCAACATAGTGAGGCCAGTCGTGGCGCAGGGGCACAAAGTGTAACTGTAAAACCGACGGGTTGTGGGTTCGATGCCCACTCGAGGAGATGAAATATTTACTTAAATTTATATTTCCATTTCTTCGCTCTGGTGTAGAGGGCAAGCGCGGCGTTGAGTTCTACCACTCAACACGTTCAATGCCTCCAGAATTCGGCAGAAAGTGGGGAACGGAGTGTCTTAACACTACGTTCCGTCTGCCTACCCTGATGTGTGCATAATACAGCGTGAAGCTGATTTATTTATTTATTTTATGTATGTACATACATATGTATAAAAGCTATAAGTTAATCTAATTCTAATTACGTTATTTATAGCGATCGCACTGGCAAATCCGCAAGTCGATTTGTCTTCGATTCGTAAAGGGTGGATCTAAACGGGTCGTTTCATCCCTGATTAACCACCAAATACCTCTAGGTTAAAATAAAACGCACCCATCAATTCTGTTCCAATGAGATTTACTCGTTTATTTTGCAGTTTTCCATAAAACAAAATACTTTTAAAGAAAAACGTAATGGCGCAGTGGCAGAGTGGCGGACTGCGAAAGCGTTGATTGTGGGTTCGATCTTCACTAGGGAGAATGATTATATTTCAATTATTTTGACATCTCCGCTATCTAGTAGCCAAAGCGGCATTGAGTTCCGCAACTCCACACGTCTGTAGCGTGTTCTCAGGGGAACGAAATATCTTAACACTAGGTTCCCTCTTCCTACCCTGCTATACGGGAAAAGCGTGAAACCGTATTTATAATGAAGAAGAACGATGGGATAAGTATACAGTTAAATAAAGAGATAAAACATCTTATTGGAGAGTAAGTGATTTCTAATCGCGTAATCTGCGTACGTGTGACGCTGGAACACACAAGTCAATTTGTCACGAACCGTACGTATGGGGTGATTCGAAAGGCAATGGATCTGATCCTGGATTAACTGTTAAATTAGTTTAAACAAATGACTTAGTATAATAAAGTTATTAATTGAACAAATGGTAAAAGTAAAGTTTTTGGATATTTGCAAAAATATTTTAGGACAAAATTCTTGCGTTGAATTCCGCCACTCAATACGCAATGCCTCCAGAATTCGGAGAAAAATTGGGAAGCAGAAGTGTCTTAACGGAAAGGGAGTGCCTTATCACTAGGGTCCCAGGTGCCCTCTGTCTACCTTAGTATGTGCGGGATATAACGTAAAGCTAAAAAAATCTTTATCGCATAATCTATTTGTCTGTTTTTTTGCTTTATCCATTTTACATTGTAGGGCAAGTATAAGTTCTTTAGTAGCGGCCACGAATCGGGTGACGGTAGCTGCAAGACGAAAGCTAGCTGAGAAGGCTGCTTGGGGAAGGCCTAGTCCAGCAGTAGGCGTAAATATCCTCAGGTGACAATGATAATCATATCCTAAAACTCTCTTTATAATGCTTACACTACTACTGCACACGTTGTACATATATTTTTAACTTTACGCTGTATCCAATACATATCAGAACTTGGGAACCTAATATTAAGACACTCTGTTCCCATTAAGACAGTTTCATTCGCCACTTTCGACGAAATTAAATCACGCGCTCTGCCTCGTTACCAGAGCCAGGAAAATCGTAATATGTCGATTTTACTATATTTTATACAGCTTATACAAAAGAAATAAGCACCAAAGTGTTTTTTCAAAGAAACATACGAAAGACAACCCAATTGATGTCATAGCGACGCCCTCTCCTTACCACACACCTATTCAATTCCAATAGATTGTAATAAGATTAGCGTTGTCACACGAACGTTAGATAAAATAGTTTCTGGCCTATAATTGGGGTTCAGCTCCTATCCTGGTAAAGGAAGCAAACACCGCTCAAATACCACATAATAAAGCTTCATTTTGGTATACAAGTGATTGTTGTGTGGTCATCACTCGGATGACTAGGCAATATCGACTTCGAAGGTGCCTTCCCGATATGGAGAAACAAATTAGCGCTTTATTGTTCAGAAATTAGAATCGAATTTCAATCGGGACGGGATCCGGATAGTTTTCTCCGATCGGACGCCGTTTACAAATTGGATCGGTCGTGGGTAAATCAGGGTTAGCCGTAATTGAGTCTTACAGGATCATTCGGTTTACGATGCTGGTGGAAGCGGTCAAAGGATTAACGGAATCTATCTATTGATCTCGGGGACAAGTGTTTGTTTTGTGGTGCATTTATACCTTTTCGGTAGGTGGTTTGATGGTGACCAGAAAACATGGCTTCTTTTCAGGTTATTGTCGAAGTTTCGACTATTGTTATGAGTTTTCGTTTTGTTACAAATTTCTTTAGAGTTTTGACTTGCCGTCTATTGTTTTAAGTGGAAAATTATGTTGAACTTTCGTTTGTAATTCTCGCTGATTTATTTATCGGGAACAATTAAAAAATTTAACATATTTCTGTGAAGGGTGAGGAAATAAAATAATAAACAAGTCCTTGAATACAAAGGCTAACTTTGGGGTAAATTTTCTTAGAAATAGCCACGGGTTCTATTCCCGTGCGAAGCCCGCTTGTTTGCACAGGATCGGATACTGTTTGACGTCCGTCTGCGACAATATAGACGTTTAATTACTTCTGTTTCTTAGTACAATTTGTTAGGGGAATAAATAATGCAAGTACAATTTGTAGGCTCTATTTTTATATACTTCTAAGTTAAATAGAATACTAAAAGTTCTTTACAATATAATCTTAAAACAAGGTGAGAAAAGTTTTCATTAAAAACACTTTTTAGCATGATTTTTGGTCAAATAAATCAATTTTTTTTATGAGAAATATTAGTAAATAAATAAATCTTTAGGGCGTTGTATAGCAATGGAAAACGTCTGATTACAAATACAAAGGTTTAACTTTCACTCAAAGAAGGAATTATTTAAATTTCTTCGCTATAGCAAAAAAGACGCGGCGTTAAGTTCCACCAACCAATACATAATGTTTAGAAATTACAATTGGACGGTACGTAGGGAGCCGACTGTCCTACCAGTAATAGCCTACACTCCTGCCTTATGCAGAATACACAGCCAAATATGTTAGAAAAATAATAATACCTACATATATAAAAAGTAATAATTCACGATAAAAATCCATTACCGAACACCACCAATAATTTACCCCAGCAACGTAATCAGGAAGTATTTCGTACATAAAGACGTTGTGCATATTTGCTTTTGGATCGGGCCGGTGCAGCGATAAGGAGTTATCGGGCAGCGGCGGCGCACGGTGGCGTATACTATACATATATATAACATTACAAATTATATTACTTGGGCAATATATTGCTTGTGCTTTCACTTATTATGCTTTAGTGTAGCGTAATGTGAGGTTAACCTGCAATATCCTTGATAAGTTAAATTATTATTTTTAACGAATATATTATGGCGTATAATTTAATTTACAGCTTCACGCTGTATCCGGCACACAGCAGGGTAGGCAGAGGGAATCTAGTGTTAAGACACTCCGTTCCCCACTTTCTGCCGGATTCTGGAGGCATTGCGTGTTGAGTGGCAGAACTCAACGCCGCGCTTTGCCTCGACACCAGAGCGAAGAAATGGAAATATAAATTTAAGTAAATATTTCATCTCCTCGAGTGGGGATCGAAGCTACAACCAGTCGGTTTTACAGTCACACTTAGTCCCCCTGCGCTACGACTGGTCTCAAATATAATTTAATTTACGATTGTGGATTATTGTAAACTATCGTACGCTTATATAATTAATATTATTTTTGGATGGATTTTAATATAAAATTATAAAGGATATTTTTATATTAAAATCCATCCACTCCTAGATTAGATTTATGGTGGAAAAGTGACCGGTAAGAGAGGTAAGGGGAGACCTCGGTTAACCTTTCAAAACACAGTATCGAAGATACTGGAGGAAGATCACGTAAATAGCATGAGGACCCCCCGGGGGAGCGTACGAAGAGGTTAATGACAATGGATAAGGCGAAAGAGGTATGTAGAAACCGTTTGGTGGTCCGTTTTCTCTGACTATCCCGCTACAGCGTGAAGTTAAGTTATATGATAATTCCTTTACACAATATCTCGCATAAAGCGAAGCGAATGTACTCTACATTCGCTTCCCTACTTTCCTTTCCCTACTGCAATATTTCGGATATTTTGCGTGTTGAGTGGCAGAACTTAACATAAAAAAAATTAAGTTATCACACATTAGAATTAACTGTATTTAACAAATACGTCTAAATTTTTCCACCAAGATATAAAGAAACAGGCTCTAAATTCCGCACGTTCAAGCAATACCCATAAAGTGCACAGTCAACACGACTCGACTCCTAAAATCCCTGCAGACGGCAACTCCAGCCGAAACATCTTAGCATAATTAGTGGGAAGGGCTGTTTATTGCTAATATTAGTTGTAAGGATTATTTCTAACTGCGCCGCGGTATAGTGCCTTTTAGCTGGTATTATCATAAGTTCATATCGTTAGACGATACGATTTGTCGTACGGTTGTATTGAGATAGAATGTCGTCGGCGAAAATACTCTACGTTATATGTTTGGTAAAAGTTATTTTTAAATATACGTTAAGTTATGGTCATCTTAATATTTATGCATCATATTGTAGATAGAACTAAGTGAAAAATATCTCTTGGGTTTTTAAATATTTTTTTATATATATACAAAGAGTTTTTGTCATCATCACTTTAAATGAAAGCACAGTTTTAACTACTCTACTATCTCGTCTTATTTACGTAATCGAGTCGTAGGTATTGGCGGTGGAGTTGAACGTTGGTTAGTTATTATTATAGAAAATAGGTAATTGCGTAAAATACAACGAGAGATATCGGTTTCTTGTTCTGGCATGTTTTTTGAGAATGCTAAATGGCTAATCAGCACGAAATACAGTATAGATAAAAATACATATTATAGCATTACTACTCTACCTAAAGTAGAATTTGCATTTTTTTTCATTCAAAACTGATATCAACAGACAATAAACTAAACTGTATAAATTTAAACAACTTTATTTTAAATTGTCCCAATCTGGCCACAAAAGCACAAATAATTAAAAATAAAAGTAACATTATCGTATCGTATCCGCGAGCTGTAAAAGAACTTTAAATTAACGTTTTGATTTAACGTTTATAGCTTATATTAGTCGAACGGATCATATGCTAATTTCCTTCATCTAGATTGTCTTAAGCTACCCTTATTTTAAGTATTATAACTTAGGAAGGATAAGTCATCAAAATTTTGTTATTACAAACATTTAATATAAAGACGTACTTAGATTATATAAAATATACAAATTAAATTTAACTATAGCTTTAGTGAAAAATTTTTAAGTTAATTTTATTATTGCTTATTTTTTATGAATAAGTCATAGAGAAAGACTATAAAGCCACGGTTTAATGTATTTCATTTGACCATGTAAGCAACGCCGCAGGTAAAACCCTAATATTTTTTTAAGCTTGTTGCTGTATCCTACAACATAGCAGGGTAAGCAGAAGGAACTTAGGAACGTAGTGTCAAGACACTCCGTTGATATTAAGACTCACTTCCATTTCACATTTAACGTTGCGTTTTGTATAGAACTCAACGTCGCGTTATGCCTTGTTATTAGATCGAGGATATGAAAATATGATATTTCGTTCCCCCGAGTGGGATTGTAGCCCACAACCGCCGCAATTACAGCCGCACGCTGGTGGTCCTGCGCCTCAGTAATTTTATAATAAATTATTATTTTTAAAGATTTTTAAAGAGTTATTCCACACTTAGGTTTTCTAAATAAGTAAATATATAAGATAATAATATTATCATTCAATCTCCTGAGATCAAACGTTAGAGATAGCCAAAGATAACTTTGTGCGATCTCGATCGATTAATCCAATGCACAAATCCAAACCCCCCAAGACGCCCCTCATAACTGGATGCGGGCAAATCTTCGAATTAATTTTACTGGAGAATTATGTAAATTAGTGATATAGCCGGCTAATAACATGAACAAAATACTGGTACTGACTTGAGGTCTTAAAAACGATGTATATTATAATTTGACGTATCGTTCGAATTTTTCATGCCTATTTTTGATGAATTTGATAAAACAAATGGATTTCTTTATCTTAACTAGCTTCTTGAAATAAATTCATAGTTTGTTATAAATCATAAAAATAAAATAAAAAGTTTTATGTAAGTTTTAGTATTACTATATATTTTAATTATTTATTTTTATCTTTATGCAAGAATATTTTTCCAGGTGTAACCCAGAGACACTCGCCCTGGGTACCTTCCTTTCCCTGGGCTTTTTGGGTCCAATTTATTCATAATACTCTTAATATAGACGTGAATATATTATAAACTAAATTACTACACATAATTTTTGTATATAAAAAAATATCTTAAATATTTCGTAAGACGAAAAATATTAAAATTAATGTCATGGTTTTCTTCTCATTTTGATCAATTCACAATTATAGCGAGTCCAATTTATACGTAGCTCCAAGTTTTAAGTTACTTCATAGATTTAAAATAATTAAAAACATCATACACCGTGGTTTAACATCAGCCTCATCTACAGAACAAGTTGCGCCTGTATTCTTTGGCATAATGGTTACCTCAGGCTAACCTACCATTATGGAAGCTTCGAGAAGCTTAATAGCTTTCAAAATTTACCGTGATAGTAGAAAATACACGACGCTAACGTGCTCGCCTCCTTGAAACTTATCAAGCGTTATTAGGGGAGCACCTTGATGTTTACTTTGTGAGGGAACCCTGGAGAACCCTGGAGTCTTGCTAGTATCGGAACGATAGTGTTTTTTTTAGCTTAGAACTTTATCCCATTTATACGAATACAGTAGGATGGGTAGAGTGAAATTAAATTTGCCCGCAAACTCCGTTCACTACGTTTTGGTCAGTTTTCGAGATATTGTGTGTTGAGTGTCACAGCCTCAAACTCGTTCTTTTTCTTGGAATTATATATAGGCCAGTCGTGGAGCAGCGGCACAAAGTGTGACTGTAAAATCGACTGGTTGTGGGTTTGATCCCCACTCGACGAAGTGAATTACTTATTAACATTTATATTTACATTTCTCTGGTGTCGAGGAAAAGCGCGGCCTTGAGTTCCGCCACTCAGCACGCAATGCCTCCAGAAGTCGGCGGAAAGTGGGGTACGGAGTGTTATAACACTAAGTTCCCTCTGCCTACCCTGTTTTGAGCGGAATACAGCGTGAAGCTGATTTATTTTATTTTTTAAATTATAATAATTAATAGGAATAAGAATCAAACGCTACTGCGCCACGGCGGCCTCAGACGACGATAATTCCTAATTTATCAAATATAATAATAGTAAAGGCAATTATTAAATTACAATACTAATAATGATCTTACAATAAGTCACTCCATTCTCACTATTTGATAATTTACAAATAATACATGTTACACAGACAAATGCGACGAGTTTCGTCAAATCAGACTGGATTAGATTTTATATATAATCGTGGAAATCAAACTCACAACCATCGAGTGTACAGCCAAGCTCTCCCTATCTATACTATAATGACATCAATAATCATGTTAACCCGAAATTTTTTATCCTTCTATTACTGTCCGCTGTGTGGTAAAGGCCACAGTTCTTCCATTTTTGCCAGTTCGTGTTATTGTTCTTTAATTAAGAATGTAATTGTCCAGGTCGCTCTGCCACCTAAGTCTTGTCCTGCCATTTTCGTCTAAGACTCTGTAGAAATGTGGTAGATGTCGGGACATAAGGGACTGGTTTTATTGAAGCTTAGCGACCTTTATATCCATATTAGTGATTTTTGTATCAGAACACAGTTCAGTGTTATCCTCATTAATATGAAAAAAAAATGAAAACCACCCAAAAACCACTTAGTCAAAAAATAAAAAAAAATACCATAAAAACATTTAGTTTATTAATAAGAAAAATCTGTAAATAGCCCATGATTCACTTACTTGCACAAAACAGTTTGACTGTCGGAATCGAATAGACCACCTCTGCCCCATCGCGATGGTAGCTCTGCTATGGTAACACCACGGGACCCCCACACGCAGAGACGGCTGCCGCATTCGCTTGTGATTATTCTCTCCACGTTGAACGCTGGTGGTGATATAAAGTGTAGTTTCTGTAACAAATTGGATATCTTTTAGGAATTTAGTTTGATTTTATAATTTATATTACATACTACTGTGTTTTTGACACAGTATATGGAGGAAGATTACGTAAAAAGCATGAGGACCCTTGGGGAGGGACCCTATGTATGAAGAGGTTGATGACAGTGGACAAGGCGAAAGAGATATATAGAGACTGTAGTGTTTGGCGCTCCGTATTCTCTGACTACCACGCTAGGGATAAAGCGTGAAACTAAATTAAGTTATTATATACTAACTATTCCCTGAATGTGTATTTTATGCAATAAATACTAATAATAACTAGTAAAATAAATACGTTTTCAAGTATAACAGAAATTCCCTTCAAAAGGACAAGTCCACAGCGAAGAAATGAAAATACGTCTTACTCCCGACTAGAAATCGAACCCACAACCGTTGTATCTACAATCAGACGATGCACCAATTTGAAAGGACGGCCTCAAATTCCTATAATAATGTCAAGAATATATTAAAAGAAAAAACAAATAAATCTAACACTACTTCCAAAACTCAGCACCAGAACATCTCACCAATTCAAGATCAAACTCGACCCAACTTTTTCAATTTCCTCAAGGAATGAACATCTACCGTCAAACGGTAAACGATTATACACCGAGCGGTATAACGAGAAATATAACGGAAGCTTAAAAAAAAATAAACGAGGATGCTCCTTTTTATTGATTAAAAAACTTTCTTAATCATATTTTCTACGGCGCCTGGATAGTTGGTTCCGCTGTGATGCGATCGCGATTCTTGATAACGGGATCTTGCTTGATGTACTTACGAGATTCGGTTCAAGGAAATGCGTCTTGATAGGAATTTTGTATGGGAATATTGTTGTTTTTTGTTTCAATTTGTAATTAAACGAGGCCAGTCATGGCGGAAGAGCACAAGTGTGTGACTGTAAACGGGACAGACTGTGGATTCGAGTCCCACTCGAGGAAAAAAAATTATCATTTCAACGCTCTGGTGTCCAGGCAAAACGCGGCATTAAGTTCCACTCAACACAACACGCAATGCCAGAATTCAGCGGAAAATATGGAAAGAAGTGTCTTAACACTAGATTCCCACTATCCTATCTTGCTGTATGCGGCGATACAGCGTGAAGCTGATTTTATTTATTTTGACTTTTATATAATACTAGAGCGCGCGCGCGGCTTCGCCCGCTTATTAGGAGTGAATTCGAAAAAAACCACGAAACACGTGTTCAATAAAATATTTTTAACAGTCTGAATTTAAATTTTTATAAAAATCGGTGGCAATTTAAAGATTTTCCCATATAAACTTTCAACCCCTTATTTGAACCCTTAGCGGGTGAATTCTTAAAAACCATGAAACACGTGGTCTATGAAATATTTTTAAGAGTCTGAATTTCAAATTTTATAAAAATCGATACAGATTAAAAAAAAATCCATACAAATTTTCAACCCTTATTTCATTCCTTTAGGGTTAAAATTTTTCAAATTCCCTTCTTAGTGGATGTCCAGAATATGAAAATAAACATCTGCCCAAATTTCACGTTTCTACCATCAGCGGTTACGGCTCTGCGTGCGTCTTACCTCAGTCAGTCAGCACAAGTCCTTTTATATATATAGATTTTTATTTTTTCGCTCTAGTTCGATACAAAAAAGGACGCCGCGCTCCTTTTTTCACCGAATACTAGAGGCATTGCGTGTTGAGTGGCAGAATTCACCGCCGCGCTTTGATCGCTGCCAGAACAAGGAAATGAAAATATTACATATTTCATAACCTCGACTTGGAATCGAACACACAATTGGTCGCGTTTCCTGTCACATGTGCCAAAACTGACCTTAATATTGACCATATAGACAGAAAACAAAAGACAGAAAAAAAACCTAAAACACGCAAAATCTTAAAAAAAAAACCGCCCGATTATCATTATAACGTGATTAATGAAACGGTTTAAATGATTACAATACCATTTTCCACTGTAGCGAGCGCGCCGTGTTAAATATACAAAGGGTAGTGCATTAGGCAGTGATTATCGAAAAGAATCGAAGGCAACCCTTCCGCGCCGCTCCAACCCCAAAGGCGAAGGTAGCGTTCGGGGGTGGCGGAATTAATTGCCGTTTCGAATAATCTAGTTTAATATTT
>JAATLQ010021720.1:40759-57523 GCA_013421005.1 Heliconius erato x Heliconius himera
TTTTTTTTGTTTTGTTTGAATATCTCATTTGCATAATGTATTATTGTATTTAAATTGTAGGATTGGATTTTTAATTTTGAATTTTTTTAATGTATGTGTGTGAGATGGAATTTGCAAAAAAAATGTTAATAATTTTTGTATTTATGAAGAACTAATATTAGCTTTACCAGTAGCTTCTGAGATTAGCGTGATAAATTAAACACAATATAAATAACACGAATGACGACGACAATGACGTAAAGATACGATTTTCTTTTCAATATTTAATTTATTGACTTAACGCCTTTTAAAGCTACTTTGTTATATTCTTAAGAAAAATAATATTTGTGGAAAAAAATTGTTCGTTCTCCTGAGTGAGAATCAAACCTACGGCCGTCGCGTTTCCAAATCAGACGCTGTTCCGCTGCGTCACGGCATCATATAAAAATATACTATACCAATAGTTTCAATCCGAATAAAATATAAAACAATCGTTTATTTTTACTGTAAAAAAAACATAAAAAAACAGCAATAAATATCCTCTGTCGTTGCTCCGTGCGACTGCGGTCAGTTCGCGAGCATAAATTACGCGTATCAAAACGCCGTGACAAGTTCGTATCAATTAACAGCGTTTTTGTTAAGTTAATAGCTTATTTTGGAGGATTTTCAATAAATTGGATATACAGTGAATCAAAAATAAAAGACTGCAAACGCGGAAACCGAATCCGTAACGTTTTTAATTATTTTCATTCGGGTGAAGGAATAATTGTCATTTGCCCGCTCTGCCAAGACAAAGCACGGCGTTAAGTTTTGCCAGTTAATCATTTCTCAAACAAGAAATTTCTCTATTACCAGCGGAAAGATTTGAAAGGTGTGTCTAGGCTCCCGTTGGCTATTTGACTGGTCTTTAGAGGAATATTTTATGAAATTTTACCTAAATTAAAACAGCTAAGTATTTCTTGCAAGACTTTTCACTAACTATACAAATTCATTAATCATGAATTATTAAATATTAATAATTTGTTTTTTTTTAAAAGAAAACAGCTAAAAACCACTCTTCTATACCAAGTGTCACAACTGTTATAGAATGTGTTCGGAGTGATAAATTATCTGAATAATTTACTATTAATAATTTACGATGATACCAAATTTTTGTTTTGTTTACAAAGTAACGTATAACTGCGTTGTCAACATGTAAAAATGATGCATTTATTAAAGGTGAGTCAAATTCAGTTTCTTAAATTTTATTATATAATTACAAGGAACGTAAAGTTTTGCCAGTAAACAAATTTTCAAACCAGAATTTTTCCCGATTACCATTGTAAAGAAAAGAATGGAGCTGGCTACTTGGCTGATTATTAGAGGAATATTTTAGAATATTTAACCTGTATTTAAAAAACGAGACACAAGTGCTACAACTGCTACAGAATATGCTCGAAGCTATAACTTATAACTATAACTCGAATGGTTTACTGTTTACCTATGAAGACTTCATTTTAATCCGGTTTCAGATCTATCATCAGTACGATTCGATGATACCATATTTTTGTTTTGTCGCTTTAGTTTCGTATAATTGCATTGAAAACATGCTAAGTTGGTGCATTTATTACACGTGAGTCAAATTCTGTTCCTTACATTTTATTAAGTACATACTTACAAGACAAATTAATAAAAAGTGAACTACAAAATAACAATATTTATAAAAAAAACTGACCAAATTAGAAAAGAAATGAAGAAATAATAAAAACAATAAAAAAAAACACGTAACGTACAACCCACACAAAACATCTAATAACATTTAAAAAAAATAATACAATACAGAATAAATATAACAATTAAAAATTCCAATAGCATACAGAAAAAAAAGAGAAAACAGACACAGAGCACAACCATTAATTATTTAAACACGAGCGCCATAATCTTCGCGGACCGCATCTCCGGTCACGTAAAACAAAATGGCGGCAAAAAAAAAAAACCTATCTGTCCGTAGCACCGATCACGATACACGCTGACGCGGGTTGAATAATTTAATTTTTGTATTATTTTATTAAATATGGAAAAATAACCACCCTTTAGAAAAAGAGGGGGGGGGGGGAGATCATTTTGCTCCTCCATGAGATGACCACCTTGTTATAATTGTGGAAGGTTTACGTACGTGAATCTCACATTTTAATATCCAACCCCTTGTACCCTCAAAAATTTGCATATATAATTTTTGTTTCAACACCCTTTGATTGAGATGTGTTGGTATTTTTAAGGTGATATGATTAAAACATAACATTAATTCATATATGATTCAAAGAAGAAATCATTTTTTATTTTCAAAGTTATAGGAGGCATAGTAACCAGTGATGTATATAAAAATGTTATTCTTTTTTTGGATTCATGCTGTATCATCGCACAAGGTAGGAGGTAACCTGGGAACCTACTGTCGTACAGTAACACTTTGTACCCGTTAAGATACTTCCGATCCCCACTTTTCGCCTCATTCCTGCATTGTGTATTGAAAGTGGGGAACGAAGTGACTTAACACTAGGTTCCCTCTGGCTACCTTGCTGTGTGGGGGATATATGCTACATACAATACAATACATGCAAGCTGATTTGACTTAATTTGATTTTTAACACTAATAAAGAATGATTAAAATCCCATTTATTGTCACTGTTTAAGTGATATTAGGTATTATTTTTCTTATTTTAAAACTTGGGTCTTACTGGTGCTTATAACCAAACCGAATCGTACGAGTCTATATAGACCTGAAGGGACTCAACTGAAACGGCCATAGGATCAAATTTTTATATATTTGGTTCTGAAACGGGAAACAGAAAATATTTCTCTCCATTCAAGAGTTTAGCTCGATTTTCTTATTGCAAGACATTTCTCATTACAGCAGCAAAGTGTATAGAACGAAAAGTGGGAGTCAAAACGCACCCTTACTTTACACCACTTTTAAGCGATCAAATAAAAATAGCTTAGAGTTACGTATGAGACATATATTATAAGTGTGGGGGGGTAAGTAGCTCAGGTGACTCCGGTCGCAGGTTCTATATAAAAAAAATCAATTCGGACAAATACCACAGGTATAATAAACAACATTTAAAGAAAATAATTATAAATTAAACATAACACCATGCATTAAATAAGCGGTTAACTTAATAAACTGACGGTTTTCTTGTAAATCGTTGCAGCTACTCGTCACTAGATGGCAGTACTTGTCTCACGCGAATGTATAGATAAAAAAAATATTTTTATTATTACTCGAGGCCTTAGTGGCACAGCGTCTGAATGTTGTGCACGCGGTTATGTATTCCATTTCTACTCCACTAAATTAATTATTTTCATTTTGTCGCTGGAGTATTGAGACAACGCGCGGCGTTATATCCCATAAGTTAAAACGCAATGTGTCCAAAATATGGAAAAAAGTGGGGAAAGAAGAATATTTTTTACATTAGCTTCCCTCTGGCTACCCTGCTATACTGGAAAAGGCGTGAAGCTTTTGATTTACCATAGAAAAATCACCATGATGGACTTGTGTATATGAAGCAGGTATTCAAGTTCAAGTTTCATATAAAATGTTCCAAAAAACTTAAATTGTTATAAATGTTTACATCAGTACTATAAATATTCATAAACTAGAGGGCGCGCGCGGCTTCGCCCGCTTATTAGGAGTGAATTCTAAAAAAACCACACAGTCTGAATTTAAAATTTTATAAAAATCGGTAGCAATTTAAAGATTTTTCCATATAAACTTTCAACCCCTTATTTGAACCCTTAGGGGATGAATTCTTAAAAACCATGAAACACGTGTTCAATGAAATATTTTTAAAAGTCTGAATTTCAAATTTTATAAAAATCGGTACAGATTATTTTTTTTCCCATACAAACTTTCAACCCCTATTCATCCCTTTAGGGTTAAAATTTTTCAAATTCCCTTTTTAGTGGACGTCCAGAATATGAAAACAAACAACTGCCCAAATTTCACGTTTCTACCATTAGCGGTTACGGCTCTGCGTGCGTCTTACCTCAGTCAGTCAGCACAAGTCCTTTAATATATATAGAGAACAGTTATTAATCACAAAATAACAGTAGTAAAACTAGATAATATTCTTTTTTCTTTTTTAAGGGGAGAGTATTAAATATTGTATACTATTTTTACGGATCTTGGAAAGAATCTTTATAATAAACCCGTATTGTTCATCTGAATAAAAACTACTAACGATAAAAATGATTCAACAATTAAAGATTCTATTTATCTTTATTTACTGATTGACCGACAGACCACGCACTGGCCGAACTACTGGATTTAGAAATTTGGTATGAGGCACTAAAAAAGAACTAGGAAAGGAAAATTTCTAGGAAAATCAGTACAAACCAGCTTTTCTAATCTACGTCTTAAGCTTCAAACAACGAGACGGGTGACGATTAGTTAATGTTAAATGTCATATATTGTGTAAGACGCATTGATATCGATTTTAACAAAAGTTATATCAATTTAGTGTGTCTCTGTTCTTTGAAAGATTAGTTTGAAAATCGACTAAGATCTTACTAAACCATTATAAAAAATATAACTATTATTTAGACTAGTCTTGGAGCAGGAAAGCATATGTGCCACTGATTGTAAACGCGACATAATTTTTTTAATATTTTCATTTCTGTGCTCTGGAATCCTGGCAAAGCACGGCGTTGAGTTCTGCCACTCAATACGTAATGCCTCCAGAATTTCACGGAAATTGGGAAACGAAAGTGTCGTAATGGTAACGGAATGTTTTAACCCTAGGTTCCCAGGTTCCTGCCTGTCCCACTGTGTACTTTATAAAGCGTAAAGCTAAAATATTATTATTATTCTATTTATTAATCATAAATGGTAATAGTATTTGATAAATTATAAAAATCTTACAGCATAATACTCCAAAGATAGCATATATTTTCTTTAAATAATATATGAAAATGCGTAAATATCCGGCAGATAAGCGTCCCAAAAACCCTGTCATTTTCTCTAAAGCATTTCAGACCACCTGTCCGCGAAACACCTTAGACGACATCGAAACGCGAATAGTTGGCCAAACTCCTATCATAAATCACCAACGCGAGCGCTAGGAATACTCTCTCGGGCCATTAGCATTTTTTATGCATAGAAATCGATCCCGCTACCGTCTAATGCCTCCCGCGATACATTAATATCTTACTTTTTATGACTCTTTTGTAACAATTCGTCTCGGTTACGGCGGCGTAAGCGACTTTCGGTTGAGCTGGTAAAATGAGCTTTTTGATTATACAGTCGAAAGGACCTATTCGGTTGCAGACATCCGGTTAAAATTATGCAAGTAGCAGGAGTTGATAATAGGTGGCGCTGGCGATTTCCTTAACGCGTCCATTTTTCTTTCACGGGCACTTTGAGATTAAAAGTTTGGAAAATGAAATGAAAAGTTAGTCAGTCAGTTAGCGCTCCTGCTCCGCTCGTATCGAAGTTATTGGGGATAAGTTATCTTGCGAGGTTTTAAGACGTAGAATTATGCTGGAAAGTTTTTTTTATCCGTTATATAAAATCTTAGATTCATTTAAGATTTTCAACTTTTTAAGTCTTCTTAAGTTTGACATTTCTTTGAATAAGACTGATAGTGGTTTTGAATAATATCTGTTATATTGTAGGTTCGATTCCGATCTTGGGTAGCTTAAGTGAGTTCATCACCCTGTCTGAAGAACCATACACTAAAATTCGAAAAATTCACAACAACTACTAGTTTAATAAGAAACGTTTTACCATCTATGACGGTAATAACTTCAGAAACACCAGCAAAATGCAGTTTCGAGAACGTAGCACCGAAATAACTATTAATTTCTGCACAATATCGCCATATCACGATATTATCCTTATAAAACGAAAAGTGATATAAGTTAAGCTTCGCTTGCTTGGCGAGTGGCCAACGTGCCACTGGCCGTTACGGTCACCCGCCTAAATATTATCTTCTATACGTCAGCTCAAGTAAAAATTAAGTAAAATTAACGATAAATGTTTATTTTAAATTAGATAGTTGTAATAACTTAGACGTTTTTTATCATAATTAATAACGTTGTATGTAGTGACAGATCACTTTTTTACATTTGTTTCGTGGTTCTTTTTAAGTTACTTACTACTTCCAAACGAAATATTCATATATTTTACGGAGGCCAGTCGTGGCGCAGCGGTACAAAGTGTGACTGTAAAATCGACTGGTTGTGGGTTCGATCCTCACTCGAGGAGATGCAATATTTACTTCAATTTATATTTACAATTCTTCGCTCCGGTGTCAAGGCTAAGCGCGGCGTTGAGTTCTGCCAATCAACACGCAATGCCTCCAGAATTTGGCAGAAAGTTGCGAACGGAGTGTCTTAACACTAGGTTCTCTCTGCCTACCTTGCAGTGTGCGGGATACAGCGTAAAGCTGATTTACTTTTTTTATTTTATTTATATTTTACGATTTAAAATGGAATAGTTTTAGAAATCAGAACGATTATTGTCAGCATTTATACATAGCAATACCAGAACCTACCTTAAACAATAAGTTATAGAATAAGAAAGCATGCTAATATAGAGGATAAGCGCTTACAAATAAGCCATTCGGGCTGCTAGCCACCGATACGAGTGTTGGCTTCGCGCCACTTGCACTCCGGTGTTCTAGTATCTATAGTCTTTGTTTTGTGATCTTTTGTAAGAATTATTGCAAAATACATTAAGAAAACTTTAGCAACACCCAATGTGTCTGATATAATATAGAATTTTAATATTATAACTAAAGTAGGCCGTTGTGGCGCAGCGGCAACGTCTGTCGGTGTGGTGGATTGAAAACGCGACGGTTGTGGGTTCGCTTCGCACACTGGTGGCGTCTAACGTGGCGTTCCGAACCTTAACACGTAACAAATTTTCTTTAATTTTAAAAATTAACTATTATCTATAAAAGTTAAGTTAAAATATAATAAAATTATATCTTTACAAGAACAGTAAAGAATAATAAAAATAACTTTTTTAGGAGATACGCAATTCTTTCTTATAATTTTAATAGAATACCTAAAAGCATTATGTGGATAAACAAAATACTAAAATAATAATAATAACACAACGAACCGCGAGCGAACATCGAACCTAGTGTTAAGACACTCCGGTCCCCACTTAAATTTAGTAACATAAACAACAATATAATAATAATAATAAATAGCCAGCAACACTTTAAAATAATGCAACACAAAAACCCAACATCTACGAAATCCGTAGACGCTCTACGAAATTCGTAGCACACAGTTTTAATGGTACCAACATTCAAATACCTTCGTTAACAGTTTCCAGATTTTTTCTCCCCCCCCCCCCCCCTTCCCCCACTTAATAATATAATGTCGACATTGGACACAATCAACGCGGCTCTTATCTCCGTAGACTAACGACGTCACGTATTTAGTTACTACCGCCAGTGAGGTATAATTGAAATACAACCTTTATATTACACTGGTTCTGTGCACCGACTTTGCATGGTGGAAGCACTATTAAATGAGTATGTTTGTTTGTTTGTTTTAATTAGAAACGCTTCGGTAGGTGTATATGATTATGTTTTCTTTTTATGTGAATTATTTTTTTTATTTTAATAAAAATAAATGTTAATATTAATAGCTTTCTATTTTCACACGTTTCATGTATTTTTTATATAAAAAAATAGAGTGATTACAGTCGCTTTCATTTAGTCTTTACTATTTTATACATATGTCTGTCTGAGTTTCGGCCAATCAACACGCAATGCCTCCAGAATTCGCCGGAAAGTTCCGAATGGAAGTGTCTTTATAGGAACGAGATATCTTAAAACTGGACTCCCAGGTTCCCTTCTGCCTACTCTGCAACTTGCAGGATACACCGTCAAACTTAAAAAAGTATTTTTTTATATATAAATATTTTTTTACCTCCTATCTACATCAAAAACACGTCAAAACTAACTAAACCTACAAGAAACAAGATACCAAAAAAGAAAATCTCACACCACCATCCACCGTCCCCAAATACAATTAAGTCGAATAACAAAACAAAATTTTTTTCCATACAGCTAGCCGTTTCTAATATAAAAATACCACCGGATGCCCGACACCTACAGAGTCACCACGCCTCACAGAGGCACTGGCTGCTATAATGACGCGCTTTGACTTAGTAAATGGAATTTTTAATGCAATAATTCCGATAATTTATCGCGAGACGGTGCTCCTTTGTGGGTGCCGGGGGGCAAATTGGCTTTACTTTTTATGCAACGTGAACGTTGTTTGAGCATGAGTGAATGTTTTCTTGTGTATTTAGTTAGCTATGTTTATAAAGACATAACGCGTAACGCGGCGGTTCAAAGTTCGATCCCTAATTGAGGGAATTTATTATTATTTTCATTTCTTTCTTCTGGCACCGATGCCAAAAAAAGCACAGTGTTGAGTTGCGCCACTAACACGCAATGTCTGGAAAAATTAGGCGGAATTTAGGGAGCGGAGTGTCTTAACACTAGGTTCCCTCTGCTTACCCTGATGTATGTGTAATACAGCATGAAGCTGATTGATTTGATTTTAATTTCTTTGTACCCTTTATAATACAAAAAAGGATCTACATGGTCTTAATAGGTTTTATAACCTAAAGATAGTGGAAATGAATCGATTCTCCCAGTCAAAGACGACATTGATATCGTAAATACAGATAATGTATAAGTAAAAAAAAACATATATTCCTCACGCTTGTTTGGTGCAATAATGACGCTTTTGCAGCTGCATGAAAAATTGCAGTAAAGAATTGTAAATAATCTTTCCGTATATATTGTTTTCATTTTTTTTCAAACTGAGCAATTATTATTTTTTTTAAATATTTATCACAAATCTTAGCGAGAAACTTTTCTCATATTAATGATTTCTCCAATTTTCTATAGCATAGAGTTATATACATACAAAAATGGACAATAAATCGATGATTTTGTCTATATCCTATTAATAAAGAAGCAAAAGCAAAATAACAAGAACTAGTATTTAGTTTACTTATTTTTATTTAATTATTTTTAATGAAAACATTCAGTACATTAAATATTAACTTATAACACAAAAATTTTTTTGCACATGCCAATCGAGTTTCCACACACCACTTCCAATCATCAGTCTAAAGAAGATCAATTTATGTATGTATATACAAAAAAAAATTATCGACGCCTAACCAACTATAAAAAAAAATACAATTTAATTTTTCCAGAGGCTGTCGTGTTCCAGAGTCATAAGCGTGCGCCTGTAAGCGCGACATGTTGTGTCTTCGACTCTCTTTCGAGAAAATAAAATATTTAATGTTTTTATTTCTTTGCACCGATAACGAGACAAAGCGCAGCGTTGAGTTCTGCCATGTCTCAAAAAAGGTCACCCTTTAATTGATTTTAACGTTGCACGAACGATTACACTTTAAAAAAATATATATAATATACAACCAATCGTAGCGCAGGGGGTATAAAGTGTGACTGTAAAATCGACTGGCTGTGTGTTTGATCCCCACTCGAGGAAGTGAAATATTTATTTACATTTATATTTTTATTTCTTCGCTCTGGTGTCGAGGCAAAGCGTTAACTTCCACCACTCAACACGCAATACCTCCAGAACTCGGCGAAAAGTCTTGAACGGAGTGTCTCTGCCTACCCCGCTGAGTGCGGGATACAGCGTGAAGCTGATACGATTTATTTGATTCAATTTATCCATACAACCAAGCCCACCCAAGACACTAGATAGATTTTACGTAAACATCATCTAATATAAACATACAGGTATTATGCAAAACGAAAGGAAATTCACCCGCACGTAGCGAGCGCACAGCTCCACGGTAAATCAAGTAAAGCGAAGCTAAAACAGTATAGTGCGCCGAAGGTGCAGCCAATTTCACTGTACCTCATTCCGGCTAATTTTCATATTAACGAACGTGTCTAAAGTCTGGTCTGAGCCCGGGTCCAAACGGAATGCCTGACTGACTGCTCGAGTATAGACGGTAGGAGAATGGGTAATTATATTTGTATGGGTTTTTCGTTTTATATATTAATTATTATTATGGTTTATTAATTAATAATTTGGTATATTAATTTCGGAAGGCGCCGCCCGATTCCACAGAGCATAGAAATGAGATTTAAAAAATATATAATATATTTTCATTTACTCGAGTGGGGATCGAACTCACAACCAGTCGCACACATGTGCCCCTGCGCCACGACTAGGCCAGTCGTATAGTTATACATTTCATTGTTTTAAAAAAATACCTCGAACGATTCTGCGGATAGTGGAGAATGAAGTGTCTTAACACAGGTTAGGTTCCCTCTGTCTTCCCTTCTATAAGCGGGATAAAACATGAAGCCGAAGCAAATTATATAATCATATAATATTAGCAATACTTTATAAGTAATTAATCGAATATCGTGTTAACATTCCCATGGGAACTTCATACAAATTCATCGGAAGTTTCCCCAAAGTAAGTAAACATGGTACCATAAAACACCTTGTAGATGCTCAAACAATTTAATTTGCAAGACGGCAAGTTCGACACGCCCGATACTGTCTACATTCCCCCTCTTTGGAGCTCACGGGCCATCGCTCGTTTTACCTAAGAAAATAAATTAAAAAATCTTCGTGAAGCACTAGTGGATAGTTAGAGTGGGTGTTCCGTATGATAAATAAATTAAAAAATCTTCGTAAGGCACTAGTGGATGACTAATATATGAATTTTCTCCTTTCTGTTTATTTTGTGTATTCTTTTCTGTGTTTCAAACGTAAGTATTTTTTTATATTAAGTGTCACTATGAAAAATATTCATCTAGTTTATTTATAGAGACGTCGGGTTTCATCACTTTTTATAGCAAAGCGAAATTTTACGCTACGCTTTATTTCGTTACAAAGAAAGCGAGAATTGAACCCACAGCCGCCTCGTTTACAGTCAGACTATCACGTAAAATATTTCTTAAGCAGATAGAAAGGAAATATCTTAACTTAACTTCCCAAAAGACTCCTGTGTCGGACCAAAATAGTTAACCTTAGACATTTTTATTACTTTATGGTATGTCTAGGCAGCGAGAATGCGGTGTCAAAATTTGCAATTTTAAATAAAATTTTAACATATGAAAGATAAAAATTTCGTTAATAAATTTACAATTCATTGCTTATTAGCTCTATTTTATTATCGCAAATATTTTTTTCAACCAACCATGTCTTTATGGATGTATTGTACTTAAATTTTATATTTAGGATATTTTTTTTATTTCTATTTAATAATAAATAATTACAAACACAACCTAACTAAATATCTGATCAAACCATCAAGGAACCCTAAAAGAGACACGTCTAATAAACGGGATGTACGGTAATTCATCATTGTTTTTCACTAATAAAAACATGACAAAAGCACATCTCTCGCCCCCATTCTTGGGACAGGGGAGATATGCATTTACAAATTATGTTATCGTTCGTTTTCTTAATTTTTCTTAGAAAGTGTGAATAGGCATTAATGTTATTATATAAGATATTTGTTTTAGTTTAGTTTTATCCTCTATCCCGCAGTTAGAAGAGTAGGCAGAGGGAACCTGGGAACATAGTGTTAAAAGACTCCCTTCCTATTAAGATACATTCATTCCCCATCTTTCACCGATTTTTTGAAGCATGATCCGTTCAGTGACGGAACTGAACACTGCGCTACGAACAGGGAAACGAAATTATTAAAACTTTCATTTAATTGAGAGGGAATCGAAGCCACAACTATTGCGCTTATAGTCACACATTTGTGCCTCCGAGCAAAATGTCTCAGTTTATAGTGTATCTGAAAAATTATTTATTTAAATTGTTGTTTTTCTGCAATTTCTCGCGTTTATATCAGGGAGAACTCAACGCCGCGCTTTGTTTTGACAGAATGGCAAAATTGAGGCGAACAGTCAGGAATGGAATGTCTTAATACCGAGTTCCCTTTGACTATCTAGTAATATATAGAGCGTGAAGCTGATCTAAATTAAGAATAATATCAAATTACGTGTATACAGACTGGTCCAGACAGATATAAAATAATAAATTAATCTATGTGATATATGATGTTAAGATATACTATTCATTAAAAAAAAAGAAAACCATACACTTATTATTAAAAAAATCAATTATATAATAATAACACCAGAGCGAAGAAATAGAAATATACATTTTAAGTAAATATTTCATTTCCTCGAGTAGGGGATCGAACCCACAATCAGTCGATTTTAGTCAAACTTTGTGGCCCTGTGCCACGACTAGCCTTCTTAACTGATAATTTAAAAAAAAAGGGTGAGGTAAAATCAAAACAACAATAACAATATTTCTGGCAAGACTTAAGTATATTTCAAAAGCCCGAGACAGCTAAGAATGCAAGCACAGTGGGCTACAATCTACATCGATGCGATTAACGTGTAACAAAAAAAATGTTTCCGAGATTAGCGAGCTCAACCAAACAAACTAACTGAAACACAATTACATAAACGAATAAGAGCCAAATTGTAAAATTATATATCCCAAACTCCCATTTTTCTTCCAAAAAAAGAAAAATATAGAAAAACAAATCATAGTCCATTTACCAAATATTAATCTACGTATAGATCGCAAATTTTTCACTTGAGTCGACGCTGCAAATAATGAAATTATATCGGGGGAGTGGGAGAGGGGTGGTGGGTGGAGGCCCGTCTTTTTCTTGTTTGTTTAATCGCTATTTATCGGGAGATAGAGATCCCTGTATTAACATCAAAGGTAAGAATGACGTCAAAATTTAATATAACGGCGTTTTTCTTTTTTTTTGTAAAATAGCCTTCTTAATTTATAAGGGAGGATACTGAAGGTTTTAGATTCGAGTACGTATTGAATTTTGATATTCAAAGCATGTTGATGACAAATGGATAACGAAATAATATATTTTAATTATGATTTTTAAAAAGAAATAAGACTTATGGGAGATGTTTGTGATTTCAAATAGATAAGTTTCTAAGAAGAGGCCAGTCGTGGCGCAGCGGCACAAGGTGTGACTGTAAAACCGACTGGTTGTGGGTTCGATCCCCACTCGAGGAGATGAAATATTTACTTAAAGTTATATTTCCATTTCTTCGTTCTGGTGTCGAGGTTAAGCGCGGCGTTGAATTCTGCCACTCAACACGCAATGCCTCCAGAATCCGGCAGAAAGTGGGGCACGGAGTGTCTTAACACTAGGTTCCCTCTGCCTACCCTGCTGTGTGCGGGATACAGCGTGAAGCTGTTTTAAATTTTTAAGTTTCTAAGAATAAGAAGAACGGCACTAGTACTAAGGCCACAAAATATTTTTGTTTATGACAAAAGTGGGCCCGTACTGGCGCAGCAGTACAAGATATGACAGTAAGCGCGGCGGTTATGGGTTCCATTTCTACTCTGCGGAAAAAAAATGTTTCATATCATTGCTCTGGTAAAAAGACATGCAATGTCTCGAATATTGAATGGAACTAAGTGTCTTAATATAGCTTTCCTTTTGCTTACCCTGTTATATGCAGGATAGTATAAGCTAAAGCAAAAGTAATAGACAGAGAGCTACATCACAAAACATGAAAAAACCTAAACTCAAAAACAAACCAACAAGCACTACTCATCCCTCTTATTACTCTATAATCACAAACGTTGGAAAAAATCTCAATTTTTTTCATGTTTTTTTTTTATCAACACAACCAAGTAAAAACACAACTTATTAATACGGCCCATATTAAAATACTAGATACAGTGGAGTGCACGGTAAATAATTCCGACTGCCACTCATTCTATAATGGAGCACGCTTGATGCATATCTTGACCGAGGCAAATATTAACGTGGAGCAATAATGTCGACTGAAAAATGTATTACGAAAATACATATAAGTATACATATGTATTTTCGTAATACATTTTTCAGTTATTTGAGGCCAGTCGTGGCGCAGTGGCACAAAGTGTGACTGTAATAGCGACTGGTTGTGGGTTCGATCTCCACTCGAGGAGATGAAATATTTACTTAAATTTATATTTCCATTTCTTCGCTCTGGTGTCAAGGCAAAGCGCGGCGTTGAGTCCTGCTACTCAACACCTCCAGAATTCGACAGAAAGTGGGGAACGGAGTGTTTCAACACTAGATTCCCTCTGCCTACCCCGCTGTATGTGGGATTCAGCGTGAAGCTGATTTATTTTTATTTCACATATGTATTTGTTGGATATGTTGAGATCGTCTACTTAAGTACGTCTGTGATGCCGTCGTGGTGCAAGGGTGCAACAGTAACGCGATTGTTGTGAGTTCGATTCCTACTCGGGAAAATGAGTTATCATTTATTAATATATTCATTTTTTCTCTCTGGCACGTAGGCAAAAACTCCGGGATATGGTTCTGCCACTTAACACGCAATGCCTAAAATTCGGCAGTAAATGGAAACTTCTTGTTAATGTCTTAATGGTTCCTCAGCCTACGCTGCTGTGTGCGGGAAACGAGAAGCTGATAACAAAAAAATCAACAAAATTCAACGCTTATTAGGAACGTACGTGTGATCATTATGACGGATTCGATTCTAATTGAAGGGGACGCTTAACTTTAAAAGTTGTTAATCTAAAATGAGGCATTGACGGCGTTGAGTTACGCCAAAAACGGAGAAATTTTGTATTAAATGAACAAATAAATATATAATGTTGATGAATAGAAAATTTATGTATTTGAAAAAAAGGCAAAGCGTCACACATAGTCCATATACAAATTCTCATCACTTTATTTATAAAACAAGGTAGTTCTATTAAAAATAGTGACCAGTTACATTTTTTTCTTGTTTAAAAAAAAAGGTAGAAAAGAATGTAGAAAATACTCAATACAAACATTTCAAATAAGAATAAACATTTGAACAAAACAGATGTAAATTTGAAAGGCTCTTCATCTCACTAATAACATATATTAAAATTCACAATACACGAAAGTGTTGTCATAAAATGGGTGCTGATCCAAATCGTGGACCACCGAAGAGGCATTATCTTGTGTATTGTTGTTTTTAATGAAACGTTGATGACCACCGAAGAGAGGTCAGAGAGGCGAGGGTCGTGCGGTAATATCGTGGGGACCCTCCATAAAATTCCACATCCGATCGGGTGAGGACGTCCAAACCTACATTAAAACTAAAGTAACGACTATTTTGTTCAGCCATCAATATTGCCGGACGACGAGTGTTTTGGTTCCATATAATATACGTTTGTATGTATATCGGTATAAATAATTTTGAATATCCAAAAATTTAATCAGCTTCACGCTGTATTAGGGAACCTAGTGTTAAGACACTCCGTTCCCCTTTTTCCGCCGAATTCTGAAGGTATTGGATATTGATATTGAGTGGCGGAATTCAACGCCGCGCTTTACCTCGACACAAAAGCGAAGAAATGAAAATATAAATTTAGGTCGTGTTTTCAGTCACACCTTGTGCCCCCCTACGCCACATTCTGACCTAATAACGGTATAAAGAATATAAATATAAGCCGTTTATTCGGTGCATTAATGATGTAATTGCATTTTTTTAATAAAAGAAAAAAAATATTACAATGCACGCAGAAAGACAAATACAAATTTTGATTGTCCAATATTTAAAAAAGTACAAATACGTCATTGTTGCGCCAAATGAGCGGGTAACAATTTAATATGCTATTAATTGAACGATAAATAACTATAGTACACAAATCACCTTTATTATTTCAGAATAGTTAAAAACTTTTAGATCTTTACTTTTCACCTATTTAACACCAATGCATGGTTTGAAGCTCGTTTTCTTAAGATCGGGTAAATTTAAATATACATACTTTATTTTATTAATAATTATAATATATCTCTAATAAATCAGCTTCACGCTGTGTCCTGCACACAGCAAGGTAGGCAAAGGAAACATAGTGTTAAGACATTCCGTTCCCCACTTTCCGTCAAGTTCTGGAGGCATTGTGTGTTGAGTCGAGAAACTCAATGTCGCGCTTTGCCTCGACACCAGAGGGAAATGAAAATATAAATGTAAATAAATATTTCATTTCCTCGAGTGGGGATCGAACCCACAACCAGTGGATTTTACAGTCACACTTTGTGCCCCTGTGCCACGACTGGCCTCATATACCTCTAATAGTTTCTTCAAATGCGATTTAATCTTTCTACCACTACTATAAGTTAATTTCAATTACAGTCCGAATATACTATCATTAATATTACGTTTAAACTAATACCCAGCACACAAAATATACTAACGAAATCATTGAAATGAGATCCCAAAGTAACAATTGCACCAAACACATTTCGATCTCGACAACATCAAAACAAATCTGTTTTTGATCGAACCCCCATTACAGAGCGTGAAAAAACTGAGAAATTAATAAAACATCCAGTAAAACGAAAACAGGCGGAAAAATACAGACTCCCCCCCCGGGAGTGGAAAAAATGTCCACAAGGAACGTGCTCTTCATTAAGACGAAATGGAAACACCGGATGAATTGATCAATCAGAAATTTTATGGCCGAGAATCACTCAACGGAAAATAATTCGCCGCTCGTTTGGCTTGGCTCATCGCCGCCGTTTTAATTTCGTCCTCTTGGGGAGATCGAGTGTCATCCAATCTATCTGACGACTCGGAAAAAAAAACGGCCACCACCCCGACGCCCGACGTCTTCGAGACGATAATGTACGCAGTGGGATTCCATCGCTTTTAAACATTTTGAATTAATCATCGTGCTGCAATTAATATAAGAAGATATTATATAGATACTATATAACTAGGCCAG
>JAATLQ010021721.1:0-15114 GCA_013421005.1 Heliconius erato x Heliconius himera
GTGCAAATATTCACATTAAGTAACCTCTTTAAACCAGGCAACCCTGGACTTGCGGCAGACTGAGAGCTGGCAACCATTGTTTTTCCAATTCCTTATGCGATTTTCTTTCAAATGATGTGCGATTCACATAAAAAACATATGAGTGCAATTTTCTCCAAAAACGAGTTACGAAAAACATTAATTAAAGGTGATTGCGGCAGGATTTTTTTGGGCAACCCTAGTGTAATCTATTCTACTATGATAGTAGAATAGATTACACTAGGTATCATTCTTAAATATAAGTTTCATTAGAAAATCTGATCCCTACAGTTTTAAGCGATGGGATCTCCACCTATTTTTAAAAATCATTTAAGTAATACAAAACTAACTAATCGTGATTTCTTGATATTTTTTTAATTTAAACTTTTTCCCCTTTATATCTTTAGGTATATAAATTATAAATCATAATCGTACTAGTAAGCATAAAATAAATAATACCCTTAATGCTTAAACTAATTACTCGTATTAAGATATTACAAATATTTAAATATATATTTAAATGCATATTAAGATTTTATTTTCTTTATCTCCACGCTGTATTCTTAAAAACTCTGTTTCCCCACATTTAGAGCAATTTTCGAAAAATTGTTTACTAAATGGTGGCAATCAACTCCACGCTTTAGTTTGTTACCAGATTGAGGAATTGATCAATGATTATAATTCATCCCCCCGAGTAGGAAACGAAGCCACAACTGTCACGTTGGTTTCATATTTTTAGGATTCCGTATCTCAAAAAATTAAAACCCTTATAGGATCACTTTGTCGTCCGCATGTATATCTGTCTGTCCGTCTGTCAAGACCATTTGTCTCAAGATTGTATCAAACTGAAATTACTGAGTGTACGGTGGTTCGTCTACGTAAATCAAAATAATCAAAAGATATGAACGTCTACACATCGTTTTTGCTGCATTTTATATGAAAATCACCGCGTTGTCAAAGCCTTTAGGGAACTTCCCATAGACCTATAGTTCAGAAGCCAGAACTAACAATACAAATAAAGAAAAAAAAATCTAAAATGTAAAAATTTAAAGATATTTCATAGATAAATCATTAAAAACTTATATTTGTAGTTCATTTTATATAAGTGCCGCAAACTTAAATTTATCAGCTTAATTCCCGCGTAATCAAAACAATAGGATATCTTCCGTAAACCTAATACATAAGTATACATATTGCAAATAAGCCACACATTTGTGCCTCTGCGCATCGACTGGCTTTAATATATGTATGTATATTAGAAGATTATTTTTGTAGTTCAAATGATGCAAATATGAGGACGTCATGGCGCAGAAGCACAAGGATACACTGTAGATGCGACGCTTGAGGGTTCAATTCGCACTCGGGGATAATTATTTTTTTTAATATTTTCATTTTTTCGATCTGGTGACGAGGCAAAATAGCGGCGTTGAGTTCTGTTATTCAACTCGCAATACCTACAGAACTCAGCAGAGTATGAAAACGGAAGCGTCTTAACACTAGGTGTCTAGGTTCCTTCTGTCTACATAGCAGTGGCTATGAGCGACCTACATTACTGAAATTCTTTCGGAACCATCGGTGGGTGAGTCCGATTCGGATTTGACCATTTTGTTAATATGATTATTATTTATTTGTTGATGTATTTATTATTTAAAGATGTGGAGTTAATAACTTCATTAGCAATAGAGTGATTATTAATGATGATGTTTATAACAAAAGTTGTATTTAGTGTCGTGTAGATTTTAGTAAATGGACATTTTTACTGTAGGTACTGAGTAATAGTGGCTACTGAGTGAAAAGATTTTGTGAAAATTTGTTTCTCATTTATATAAAGATCGTGATATAGTTTCGTAATATCAAGGACTTTTTGTGCAATTTTTTTATTGTTTTAATTAAACGCAATTAGCAATTATTATTTTTAATATAATAAAAAAGCCTTCTATTATTTTAATTTTATTTTATAAATAACCATTAAATATATAATTTTAAACCTTGACCAATAATAATAATATACATTAAATTAAACAGATCTAGGCATAAACTTCGTTGTACTGGGTATTTTAGTAGTCATCTGATTAACTCCAGGCCATTCTGTGTTTAAAAATCGCCTTAATCACACGACTCTTACATCATTCGTTGTATTTTTTTGGCCGAAAAAAGATAACTTCCAAGTTGTTTACAAACGATCACTTGTACATGTACAGTTAGTGTTAACAATTTCGGTATGCTGTGGTACATTTTGAGGTAAGTCTTTTATATCATTTTATTTTATTTATTTGTCTGAGACCAATTTTACTACTACGTACGTACTACGTACTTATTTATTTTTTTATTATATAACAGGTAAGTTAAAAAGACCATTTGGTTTTTCTCGCTTAAGGCCAAAATAAATGATTGTTTTTGACAACTATTTGTTCATTGAATATTTAAGTTATTACGTAACCTTTAGCAATCATCATATCATCTAGATTGAAATTGTAGTTTACTGTATAACACACTAATAAATAATTGAGAAGATATCACTGATTCGAAATGACCTGACCCTACGAGCCGCACGGTATGACCGATCTGAACGGGCAGACGACGTTGACGGGTTTGTAAATTTTCATACATTTTCGATCTACTGTTAATGTTTATGTGTTTATTATTATTTCATATTTTTCATGGGTTCTGTGGGATATGGCAGCGCGGCGATGTTAGTGCGACGAGACTTTATGTTCAACTCTTTTATTATATATTTCATTTGGTTATTTATACGCTACAAAACAAAAGTGGAAGATAATTACACAATTGTATTTGTAGCGAAATTTAGGACGCTGATTTAGTGTGTTTACAAATGTTATTTATGAACAATATTAAGTATTGTGCAATACCCCTACAGTACTCTCCCCCTTTGAGAAAAAAAGTATTAAACTGAATATAAAATAACTAAAATAAAATATATAAAACATTATGCCTATTAATTAAATTGATCCACGGGTGTTGTTGTTCGACCGGACCTCGTAACTCGATGCGTTGTTTTGATGCCGTCGGCTGCTGCGCTTGCGCATTGTTGACGTTCTGCTGATGGTATATCTTTGAGTGCGTCGACTTTGTTTTTGATGAAGGCAGACGTAAGTCGCTCAATAACCGTAATTATGTATCGATTATTATTAGATACAGGTAGAGTGCGCACGAAATTTTTCAACCCGTTCAAATTCGGGGATTTGCATAAGTGACGAATTCTTGTCACCTGAGATTCCGCCGTTTGATACGATAAGCTTGCTTTGCCCACGTACTTGTGTATTTCATACCAGGTCAGAAGTAATGACTTGTTAGCATTATTCTTGTTGTTCTGAATCCTGGGTGCGTTGCGTCGTGTGATATACTGTATATTCTTTTTCGTAATATGCGCAGTATATACGGTTGACTTGCACTTGTTGGGCTTCAGGTTGAGCCTTGGAAAGTTTTCCATCCATAATTGTCGCTGTGGAACGTCTTCGACACATGCTTGGGATACGTCGGTTATTATCGACGGAGGTGCGTGCGGGTGCGAGAGGGTGCAGTCAGTGCAATGCTTCTCTACTGACTGAAACGTTTCCCTAGATTCTTCGTTCTACCATATTTGTGTTTATTCAATGGCGCTTACACGTTGATAGTCGTAATTGTAGAGTGCCAGAATTAATTATCCTTTTCGGATTTAATAATCCAGCAATGCTGTCGACCATCTGTTATTGCGCATATCGACTCTAAATTATCCTTTTTTATCGATGCCTTCTTAAAATGTTGTATTTTCCATTATTTCATCAGCTTTTATTTAATTTTGCGTTGGATCTTGACGCAAAAATTTCAATGTGTGCGATTGGTGGTAATTTGCCTCTTGAAATCCTAACCGGTGAATCCCGCTTGTGGGAGGCCGATTAGAATGTGCAAACTTGTGAAGATTTGTATCGAGGAGGCGTTGAGCTGAAGTCCGGTTCACGTGGTTCCCAGTATAGCACCACGGGAGTTGATTGGATCATTGTATTAGTCTCGACGATAACTTCGGGCTGAAGCTGGCACAGTACCTCCGTCGGGGTACATCACGTCGGGGTCACCAATGTGAGCTACGGCAGGGTAGCGATGTTAATGTAACGAGACTTAATATTGAACTCTTTTATTATATATTTCAATTGGTTATTCATACGCTACAAAACAATAGTGGAAAATAATTACACAATTGTATTTGTAGCGAATAATTTAGGACGCTGATTTAGTGTGTTTACAAATGTTGTTTATGAACAATATTAAGTATTGTGCAATACCCCTACAGTTCTCTTTGCTTATTCGAGAAGTAGATTAGTTAGATTTTTTAAATTTCTTGGTTTGGTGTAGGTTTTGGCCCTGTGTGGCATCGCTCGCTACCTTTTATTTAATGTTATTTAAGCATTTGTATTTAGTAATGAATTGTTGGTTATTTCATCTCGGTTGGATGGTTATCTATACTGTAGTTATACACTTAATAAATCGTTATTTTAAACTTTTGGGATTTTATTTCCTATTGCTCGCAAAAATTATCGTATTAATATAGAAAAATGTTTAGTTAATATAGAAAAACGGGCGCACGGAAAACATATGAATACATTTTTCCTGGGTAAATCAAGTGGAAATTCCGGGATAAAAAGTATATCAGTCACTCAAAGTCCCATAAAAATGACTTAAGCCGTTTTGGACATTAACTCGGGGAAATTGAAAGACAGACAGACAGAGACACAAATTATAAAAAAGTTTTTTTTTGTAGCTCCGTCCTCCATTTTTAAAAGAGATGAAGAAAGGACGGAATGCAAGATCAGTGTAAAGTGAATGAAGTGGTATACTTGGGAAGTATGTTCAGTAGAGATGGAAGATACGAGATGGATGTGGAAAGGCGTATTGCTGCCGGTAACAAGGTTAACGGAGCCTAAGCTGCATTGATGAGACGGCGAAACGTCAGCACAGCTGCGCGTTTGGCCGTACGTAAAAATAATTTCATAAATATATTTAATAAATATCCGTATAGTTCAAGCGGGCGAAACCGCACGGGTCCGCTAGTATATTATAAATTACATAAACATACATATTAACAGTATAGAAATATAAAAAATATACTAAGGATATTCAATATTCTTATTTATAAAGTTGAGTATACCCTGCTTCTTTGGCTGCTAAATAGGGATTTTTTGGTTATACCATTTTTAGTACAATATTTACAAACTGTGAATTGCTTCTTTATTGTCTTTTTTCTCTATAAACATAGTTTTATAATAATTAAATTGACAAACAAATCAAGAGAAGGAACTCTTGATTTGTTTGTAAATTTAATTATTTTTATATCAGTCTATTTTATCTTTCTCCATTCTCTCTCTCCTTTTTAATTTAATGTATAGCTACCCACACGCGACATTGTCCGTTTGAACTTATTGTTATATTATAGCCAAATTATAAAAAATGTTTACATAAACTGTAGTAGTATTGAAGATGCATAAGCTATATTACTGTAAAATTTCATCTAAATCTTTTCAGAAATTTTAACGTGAAAGTGAAAAACTTTCACATTTATAATATGACCTAATAAGTCCATTTATGTTGTACTTATTAACATATTATATATTTCAATTATTTTACTTAAAACACAATTCATTACCACTAAACAATTTTATAAATTAGTCGAAAAGTGGGAAACCGGATGTCTTTACATCCAGGTTCCCTCGGTCTGCCCTCCTATACTGGAAACAGTATACAACTGTTAAAAAATAAATATAAATAAATTTTAGAACTAGAAATATCGTAAATTCATTGACGAAATACGAAATAGTATATTCCTGAACTAAAAATCGATATGAAACTCGTTCAGCTGTTAAAGAAAACATTACCATAGCTATCGGTGAATGGTTTCAACAGACGTACTACTTATATGTATTTACATATGTGCTTACATACTATTTGTAGTATGTATATAATTAAAATAAAAATAAATATACAGCAGGGTAGGCAGACCTCCTTTCCTACTTTCCGGCGAATTCTGGAGGCATTGCATGATGAGTGGCGGAACTTAACGCTGTGTTTTTTGCCTCGACACCAGAACGAAGAAATGAAAATATAAATAAATAAATAAATATTTCACTTCCTCGAATGGGGGTCGAACTCAGAACCAGTCGCGTTTGCAGTCACACTTTGTGCCACTTTGCCACCACTGGCCTCACTCATGTCTATAATTAATATTTATTATTTAATTGTAATATGTGCTATGTGCTTTTGGAGCATTTGCATTGATTCTTAATCGATGTAGGTTCATATTCAACTACTGATAAAAAACAATATATATATACTCTTGATACACCTTTGAACAATATATATATACTCGTGATGTCTGTTAGTCGTATTGGCTTTATAGCGATATCGGGTGGGGAGAGAAGAGGGTTCTCTGTCTCTGAGAAGATAATCACCCTGTGGCTAGTTCAGAGGATGTCATGTATCGTGGGCGGTAACGGGTTTTACACACAAGCGAAATTGCACATCCATAGAATAGAGTGAACTAACTAAAAAAAATCAGTGGGTTCTGATTTTGTTAAAAACTCTAGAAAAAATGTAACATTTTTATGTAAAGGCTGCAGTGTGTTTATTACTAAAAACTGATATACAAGATATTGAACTGATAATATTAAAAATTTTACTGTTTTATTTAAGCATTTTCTGTTTTTATTTAAAAATATTTTTACTTTTGAACATATTTGGATGTTGCTTCAAATTTGTTTAAAAATACAATTTTCTTTGAAATTTTCTTAATAGCGTAATTACGCCTTTGGCTTTTGCAGTTAATTTTGTTTTAGTTTGTATTGCATACATTTTAGATCTTAACCCTACAAACTCTTTTACTATTTCACCGTTATTTTCATCTTTGAAAAATCCTAACTTCTTTTTATTTATTTGAGGATAGCCATGGATATTGTTTGTAGGGTAACTAGAAGTATCAAATAGTGATGGTATATCAGGTTTAAACCTGATATAGATAAAGAATACAAGATGATTGGACTTCAGTATGTGGCGAATACTGCTTAGTGTATTTGTACTTTAAATTTCAGGGTAGGAGCATGCTGGATTTTACCAAATTACTTAATATAAACGACACTGTAATGAATGATATATTACTATACAATCTGTTTAAACAATATTTTGAATAAACGTAAAGTAAGACATGTTCTTGTTTTTATTAGCTAGAACCACAATCGGGTGCGATAAGGAGTGTGAGTCATTAGTAAAGTAATTAAGCTAATATAAATATTTAATATTAATTAAAGTAATGAAGCACAAATAAAGTAATTAAGCTAATTAGGTGTATTGGAGAACCAAAACCAAAAAACGTATGTCAGGATCGTGAAGAGATATCACAAAACGGATAGCAGCAATCGATTGGGCGTCCCCGGAAACCCCCAAAATGATACCAAACTTTTTTTTTTTTTTTTTTAGGCTGCGATGGCCGACGTCACCTGTTTTTTGGTAGTAAGATTCGGGAGGTCTGGCCCACGGAGTGGGCCAGAACTCTCGAATCCCTACTACTTATATTATATAGGTAAAAAGAGCATAAAGTTACAAAAATATATACCTACGTGTAATAAATAATTAGCTTTATGTATATAAATATCAAATATAAACAACGGTCGTATTTTTTTATTTAAAACAATCAAAAATTCTTTGACGATAATGTCGTAAAAAAATCATATTCGAAGTCATTATAGTTGTCAATCAATTCTGCTTATTAAATCAATATTCATGTATTTTAAACGGGCGAAGCCGTGGGCGAGCCGCTAGTAATACAATATTATACCTCTTTATCTTATTAAAACATATTTTGTTACATTTTTTGCTATAATTGCGTTATTTAATTAAATCAGCATTGCACTCACAAAAACCAGCTAACTTATGACGTAATTCTAAATTTTCTAAGCTAAATTACTCACAATCTTATTGAAATAAAGAAAATATATTAAAATTTTAACACAGCGAGATTTGAACCCGTGCTGTTTGCACACACATAGCCATGTGTAGGCAGAGGATACATGAGTGTTAAGTCATTCCATTCCCTTTAAGACCCGTACCCCACTTTCCGCCGAATTTTGGGGACATTGTGTGTTCCGTGGCGCAACTCAACGTCGCGCTTTACCTAGTCACCGGAGCGAAGAAATGCAATTATTAAATATTTAATATTTCATTCCCCCGGTGGGAATTGAACCCTTAACCAACGTCTTTACAGTCGCTCTTTTGTGGCCCTGCATCACTACTAAACTTTAGTAGTGTTTCTAATAAACGAAAAGCGAAGAACAGAGTGATTCATCTTTTACTATCACTACTTTTAACATTTGGAGGTGTTATTTCGCACTAAGAAAAGAAAAATAATTCTTATAAAAACCATATATTTTATCTAGTTTATTATGTGTTTGTATAGTGTAATTGTAAATTGTAGTGTAATTTAATATATTTATTTCAGTTTCAATTTGCTATTAACAATTAGCGAATGTTCAGACTTGCAGTTTCCCCCAGGATTTATGTTTGGTGCCGCGACATCTGCGTATCAAGTTGAAGGTGCTTGGAATGTAAGCGGTGAGTCAAATCAAGATAAGTAATATTTTTTATAGCTTCACGCTGTATCCTGCATGAAGCAGGGTAGGCAGAGGGAACCTGGGAACCTGTTAGACACTTCGTTCTCATTAATTTACGCCCGTTCCCCACTTTTCGCCGAATTCTGGAGGCATTTGCGATTAAGCACAACTCCCCGCTTTGCCTCGTTAGAAAAATGGAAATATTTAAATAACCTTAATAATATATTTTTTTGCAGATAAAGGAAAAAATATATGGGATCATATGACACACAAGGACCCAACTATCATAGCAGATCATAGTAACGGTGACGTAGCTTGCAATTCATATTATCTTTGGAAAGAGGATATCCAAATAGCTCATGAATTGGGTTTACATTTCTACAGGTAATTTAAACTTTATGTACGCATTTTAAAATTTTGACATCCGTTGAGACCAAGAACTCATTGCAGCGCAGTGGGCCATCTTATTGTAAGCGTAAGGTTGTGGGTTCGACTTTCACAGGGGAAAATGAGTAATTTCGGACATAGCAACTCTGTTCACTCTGCTGAGTTCCTTTGTGTAAAAAAGCGTAAAAAGAGCCCTGACCTGAATTTTTTATTTACTAAACTGGATTACTTACACATTACTCTTCACTTTACAGGGAGTTTTTTGCGCGATCTTCTTTCAATATCATCGACACTAAGTTATTTCCCTATCTATACCTCTATATCTCTTAATTATAGAAAATTGTTTTGAATATTGATACTTGGCAAGTATATAACAAATTCATGCTCTTTCCTCTATTGTAGGGAAGGCAGAGTGAACCTATTGTTATGGCACTCCGTTCTCCAATTTTTGTACCATAACGGAGACATTGAGTATTGAGTTGCGGAACTCAACGCCGCGGTTCGTATACCCTAGGAAGTAGTTAAATTTAGTAATAATTATTTCCCCAAATAAAATCGAATCCACAACCATTACGTTTACAGTCATACGCTGGCCCCCTGGGCCATGACGACGACGGGCAAATCAATAATCTTATAAACATTTTAAAAGCATTTAAAAAAACTTTAAATTGTACAGTAAACAGTCCACTTTTTTCAATTTATTCTAGGGTAGCTAGTGTTAAGCAGTATTCTCTATCGAATAGTGCCATAATATGTTTGACAATACACACTTTTGTATAAAGTCACATACATGTTGCTATGACAACACGTGTTGTACGCAACGTACTAAATGTTAAGATTAAAAAGGCTGTACAAAAAGTAATAATATATATTTTTTTAGATTTTCTATATCATGGACAAGAATATTACCAACAGGATTTCCGAATAAAATAAGCAAAGATGGCGTCAACTACTACAACAAACTTATAGATGGATTAATTAAGAAAGGAATCAAACCAATTATAACTCTATATCATTTTGACTTACCACAGAGCTTACAGAATTTAGGTAAGCCCTTACGGTTGAGGCCGTCGTGACGCAGCGGCATAGCGTCTGATTGTAAACCCGACGGGTGTGAGTTCGATTCCCACTCGAGTTAATGATTTATTTCATCGCTTTAATAACAAGAGAAAACGCGACGTTGAGTTCCGCTATTCAATATGCAATATCTCTAAAAACGAACGGAAAATAGGGAATAGAGTCTCTCATTACTAGGTGTCCTTTCCCTTGTGTGTATATATTTTTTTAAATTTAAAAATAGGATGTTGTGGCGCAGGGGCACAAGCGTGTGACTGTAAACGCGACGATTGTGGATTCGATTTCCACTCGGGGGAATGAAATATTTAATATTTTCATTTTCTAGCTCTGGTAACGAGACAAAGAGTAGCTTTGAGTTCCGCTACTCAACATGCTATGCCTTGAGAATACAGCTCAGAGTGGGAAACAGAAGTGCCTATGTGCGGGATACAGCGTGAAACTGAAAAAAACAACAATTAGTTGAGGTCTATGGGACAGCATGTGATTGTTAATGCAGTTGTGGTAGGTTTACTTCCCACAAACTAGAATACAGTATTTTCATTTCCCTATTTTGAGCAGATAATGAGTAGCGTTGAGCTCCGCTCTTAAACCTTAAGTCTCAAATTCGGGTGGAAAGCAGAAAACTTGAATATGTAGATAAATGTGATTTATCTATATATATAAAAGGACTTGTGCTGACTGACTGAGGTAAGACGCACGCAGAGCCGTAATCGCAGACGCAGAGGCAGATGTTTATTTTCATATTCTGGATATCCACTAAGCAGGGATTTGAAAAATTTTAACCCTAAAGAGATGAAATAGGGATTGAAAGTTTGTATGGAAAAAAAAAAAAATCTATACCGATTTTTATAAAATTTGAAATTCAGACTCTTAAAAATATTTCATTGAACACATGTTTCATGGTTTCTAAGAATTCACCCCCTAAGGGTTCAAATAAGGGGTTGAAAGTTTATATGGAAAAAATTTTAAATGGCCACCGATTTTTATAAAAATTTAAATTCAGACTGTTAAAAATATTTTAGACCAGGAAGCCAGTTGTGGCGGTGGCACGAGGTGTGACTGCAAAATCGACTGGTTGTGGGTTCGATCCCCACTCGAGGAGATGAAATATTTACTTAAATTTATATTTCCATTTCTTCGCTCTGGTGTCGAGGTTAAGCGCGGCGTTGAGTTCTGCCCCTCAACACGCAATGCCTCCAGAATTTGGCAGAAAGTGGGGAACGGAGTGTCTTAACACTAAGTTCCCTCTGCCTACCCTGCTGTGTGCGGGATACAACGTGAAGCTGATTTCATTTGATTTCAAAAATATTTTATAGAACACATGTTTCGTGGTTTTTTAGAATTCACTCCTAATAAGCGGGCGAAGCCGCGCGCGCCCTCTAGTAACTCTATAAAATATGAGGGTATAGGGGATAAACATTACTATATTTATTATTGCTATTGCTGCAATATATTACTTTTATAAACGAGCGAATGAGTAACGATGTAAATTGTCCGATTGTAAGTGTGACTGTTATGGACGGTTGAATTCCCACGCGGGAATGCTAGCAAGACAAACGCCACATAGAGTTCAATCAATCTATTATCACAGTCTCATGAAAAATATCTCGAAAATTGGGCGTAGAGTACAGAGAGTCTTAATTAACTCTAAGTTCCCATTGCCTACCCTGCTATGCGAGAAAATACGTGATATTGCCTACATCCTATATAAAAATACTGGTTAAAGTCTTTTATTACTATTGTTTTCAGGTGGTTGGGCAAATCCGCTTATAGCAGACTGGTTTTCAGACTATGCTAGAGTGGCCTTCAGCCTTTTCGCTAATAGAGTCAAAATCTGGTTAACTATTAACGAACCTCTATTTGTCTGTGATTACGTATACAATGGTGAACCTCTCGTACCAATGGTCGAGGAAAAGGAGATAGGTCCATATATATGTAATAAGAATGTTTTATTGGCTCATGCGAAAGCTTGGAGGATATATGATGAGGAGTTTAAGCCCGAATATCATGGTATATTTATATTTTTAGCTTGTGTTGTTATTTTTTATAAGTTATTAGTTTACCCTAATATTTATGATTTATGCATAATTTAGCATTAGAAAGCTTGAAGCACTCCTGGCTCTTTTCTCCAGAATCTTGGTATATTTAGGTTTTTAACTTCTGTTGTTTTTATTTCTCAATGTTTACTTTGCTCCTATAGCATATTTGATAAATGAAAATGACTCAATCGCCTACACTGGTTGAAAAAAAATATTTGTCATTTACAATTTTTTCCCATGTCTGAGAAGGTAAAATTGTCTGAAAAAACAATCGAATAAAATCGGTCAAATTCTTAAGGCGCTTTTCATTTCCGCGCGATGAGTACGTTAATATAATTTTCTTTACTACAGGAATGGTATCAATAGCAAATAATCCTATCTGGCTTGAAGCTAAATCGTACCAAGATGAAGATTTGGCGGAACTTGCACGAGAATTTGGAGTAAGAAATTTAAATATAAAAAAATATATATTTACCGCACCATGCACGATGGGCAAAAATAACTTCAAATACTTATTACTATAGTCATGTAAAAGTGTATATTCTTATCAAACATATACGATAGTATTCATTTATTTTTATGCATTACTATAACTAAATATTAGCATTGTGCCAAATTTCATACTTGAAGAAATGTTTCGAAAATAGAGCAGTGAGTGAGAAAAGGAGCGTCTTAGCTCTTGGTTTCCTCTTTAAAAACATTACGCTTATATTTTGTATATTTAGATGGGCCGATATTCTCATGCAATATACACAAAAGAAGGCGGTTGGCCACCAAGCATTGAAAAATTTATAGCAGAATATAGTAAAAAACAAGGACATTCGCGTTCCAGGCTTCCACCTTTTAGTGAAGAGGAAAGAAAACTTGTTCAAGGTATATAAGAAGTACTACACTTTTAATAAAATATATTAACGATTATTTTATTAGACTACTTGAAATTTAATAAATATTTATATTTGAAAAGAGAGATTGCTTTTTGTTTTGATATTAAAAAAAATAAATTTAAAGAATATAAATAGGGGACCTTAAAACTAGAACAATACCTCAGATATGATTAAAAATATAATTAAGATTACACATATCCAAATATTAGGTAGATTCTAAGCGGTGCGGCGCAGGACCAAATTCTGTTGATATAGTCAACATTTTATTATTCATTTTAATTAATATACAAAAGTCCAATATATAAATTTTGACGAAAAAGCAGAGAATGGAGTATCTTACACTAGGACCTCCATTCCATACGCGGAAAAATGCGTGAAAATAAAAAAGTCTAAATTATGGTAATATTATATCAATAAAATATTTTACAGGTACATACGATTTCTACAGCTTGAATCACTATACAACTCGTTTGGTTCGACCAGCGAAAATAAATGAAGTACCTGGACCTTGGTTCTTGCAAGGGTCGAAGGAACTCAATATAATACTAGAAGAAGATCCAAAATGGCAATATAGTGATTTTAAAACAATTGCAGTATGTATAATTTTTTCTATATTTTTTAATTTAATGTTCTAATTGAGACACTCCTGTTTCGCACTATCCTATTATAGCCTTCTTCTATTCTTGAGTGAATTGCCTGTTGAGTGGCAGAACTCAATGCCTCTTTGACTGGCGCCTCGTTACCAGAGCAAGGCAACAATCCCAAACCTGTAACGTTTACAGTCGCACTGTTGTGCTCCAGCACCAACGATATATCATTCATTCATCATTATTGCAATAAAAATATTTTTAAGAACTAGTAAGAACTAGAAAGTGAAAACTGAAAAAATTGCATCAAAAATTATTAAAGAACTTAGTGGAAAGCTTGCCTCAGTGCTTAGAATTTAGAAAAATTCAGTCTAGTACTTACTAGACTGAATTTTTCTAAATTCTAAGCACTGTTATTTACTTAAATAATTCAGTAATATGAGCGGGCGAAGCCGCGAGCGGGTAGCTAGTATAAATCGTGGACTGTATATGTTTCGATTTACTTTTTTTTTGACTTAATTGACTGTATCCTTACTTAAGATTCAAGAAAATATATTCAGGAGTCAACTCTTTTCCGATCTTATGTTTATTATGTTTTATAGATTTTATGTTTTATAGAGCTTTTTGTGTTCAGTTTCATTTTTTTTTTGTCCCTACAAATTATCCTTTTTTTTTAATAAGCATATTTAAGTATTTTTTTGCAAAATTAAGCCATTTTCTCTTATTGATTTTATTAATTAAAGTGTTTACTATAAGTACATGTGTACTAAGCTTATTTTTGTTTTATAGACATTAATGTCTTTTTAGAAACACTCATAATTCATATTAAGTTCATTTGTGATCTATTGACACTTTATTGTAGGTTTTGTCTTTACGAATCTCATGATTTTTTCAGCAGGACGATCATCATAAAAAAATGGCCACATGGCCAAAAAAGGTAATAAAAAAGTGTGCGATTGTGGTATAAAAATTTTGGAATAGCCACCGCAATCTCCAGATGTTAATAACCTATTAGAAAATTTATATTAACAATTATATATGTCATCATCTTAATAAAACAGATTTCTTAAGAATTTTGATTAAAATAATCTCTTCTCTATATATAATAAGACAGTAAAAATATTTTGTCTGTACATTTAGTAATTTTGACTGAAATGGATAGAGGGACACTTAAAAAGAATAATAGAAAGCAAAAAGATTTTTTTTGGATTTCTTGTGTCTGTCTGTCTGTCTGTCTGTCTGTCTGTCTGTCTGTCGACATATTTCTGTCCGCATTTTTCTCTGAAAGTACTGAACCGATTTACTTGAAAATTTCACCAATTGCTTTGTTTTAACTCAACTTGAGTACTAAAGTTTAGTTCATCAAAATCGGTTCATTAAAAAAAAAGTTATCGTCATTTGAATGAACTCAAGGCATTAGTTTGCCTGCGAATATTACATAGCAATCGCGCTGGTATGACCCTGGCTAAAGAATGACATTCGAAACGTCTGGTTTATATGATTGTTGATAAAAATATATATTTTTGAAGCT